>JAKSZT010054187.1:310688-321332 GCA_026826555.1 Tolypeutes matacus | reverse complement strand
TCACTTAATTACTCTGTGCCTCAGTTTCCCCATTTTAAAAATGAGGACAATTACAGCACCAACCACCCAGGATTGCCTGGAGGATGAAATGACTTAAAACCTGTGAATCATGTAGAATAGGATGTGGCACATACTAAGCATTTATGGCCATGTACGTATAAACCCAAATAAGTATTTTAGTAAAACCAGTGTTAGGTGTAGACTTCTATTGTGTATGAGCATAAAAATCTTTTAGATGGAAAATCTATGGGTTCATCCCACCTTAAATCATGCAACAAATAATCTACCAGTGCTAAAAATCCAATTTTCCCAGTACTATGTACTTGCCAACTGACAATTATTCAATTTGTTTTCTTTTATTCCAATTACACAATTTACACAAGTAAACTTTTCTGATCTAATCTTTCATTAATATATCATGACTAATTTAAACAGGCATGTAAAGGTTGAGTGTTAGAGGAGGTAGAGCTAATTTCCTGCAGACATAATGACCTCAAAACCTTACTTTTTCATGAAAAAGCTGATCCTATATCAGAAGAAAACAGATCTTCAAAAATTTACGTTTACAAAAGAATGCTCTGGTTCCAGAACAAACTGTGTTACCTATACATCTAGATATTATTTCCAGTTAAAGATAAAAATATAAAATAAAATAAAAAACTTTAGTCATATAAAAAATAGATGAATTAGTAAATTGAACACATCTCCTAATGCAGTAAATCGTCCCCTAACAAGTAAGCTATTTCGAGACACCAATGTGCATTTCAAAAACAATATGCAAGTTGCAGCGATACCTGTGTCCAAAAAAACTATCAAAAATAGCCCCATCACTAAATCTCTAGTAGATTAGATATGGAAAGCAGAATTTTCATTCTCTAACCACAGGGAGACCGGTAAAATATCAGGACAGGGAAGCTGAAAATCAGAAGATTACTTTTGAAAATTTTTCGTTGAAAACACAGATTTTTTTCTATATCAATGACTTCATTCTGGACGCATGCGCTGAGATCACCTCAGGTGTAAAATAAACTAATTAAACACATGCCCATGAAACACTGAAATTTGAGGGAGCCCAGGTTTGCAGAGCAGAGAAAGAGCAACAGCACAAGTGAAACCAGGCTGATTGCTGCTACTCCCAAGATAACTGGAACCCATTCCAGAGATTCCCTGCTGACAGATGTAGATGTTCACCACCAATGAATAAGCGACTCACAATGCCCCCAGGATTCCCACAATGCCCAGGCTGCAGAAGGGACTGCAGGGGAGAATGCCCAGCTCCTGCTCAGCTCCTGTCCGACCGCTCCCCTCCCTGGGAGCTGCCTCCGCGGGTGAAGTGTGCCCCCAGGAGCGCCCTAAATTTGCCCAGTAGGGCTGCAAACTTTCCCTGGTTGGTTAAAAGGAAAATAAAGGATAAACCCCTACTTGTGAGCCAGAGCCCGAATCTGGGATGAGTCTTGGGAAAGTGCTTGGTCTGTGTCTCCACGGATCGTCTCTGGGTGCGTGGGGAAAGGGGAGCTACCTCTGCAAGTCTTTTCCGACCGCAGGACCTGCCCCGCGCCCCTCACCAGGGACCAAAAGGAAGGTTGGCTGGAGTGGGAGAGGCAGGGGCTTGGGAAACCGCGCCCCGGAGCGGAGAGAGTGAGCTACCTCTAGCCAGACCTGGGTGCCCATATCCGCGGCGGAGCCACCTGTGAGCCTGCGCCTGAGGAGAGGTATATACGCAAAAGGGGTCCCGGGGACAACGACCACCACGGTCACCCCGCCTGACAACCCGAGGGTGCCATGGCTGCGCTCACCAAACGCAGGTGGCCGCACTTACCGGGATCCTCCCGGAGGACGCGCACACTGTGGGTGCCGCTCCGCTCCGCCACCTTCGCCTCCCAGGGCTTCTCTGCACCGAGGCACGGGCTCGGGCTCCGGCTCGCACGCGCCGCCGCTCTCGCCCGCCAGGGCGGGTTTTGGAGGAGCCTGAGCCACAGCGGTCCCAGAGCGCAGCGTCTGCCGCTCAGGGCCCCCTCGAGCCCCTCCCTCTTGTCTCTGCCCCTAGAGCGGGACAGCACCGCGCTTACCGCTTGCGCACCATCCTCCGCGTCTCTGGGGAACTGGGGGCGCTGGGGGTGCTGAGGCGCTGGAGGCGCTGAAATGGCCGCGGTCTCTTACATTATTCCGCAGTGGGCACGGGGTTCAGGATTTTTAGGTGAGCAGGCAGAGACCGGAAATCATATGACTCGGTGTTGCAGCTGGCTCCCGAAGCCTGAAAGTACTGCCAACTTTGGGGTCATTCGTGGCGCGTACCTCCTTTTCAGTTATCTGCAAATAGTAGTCAGGTCAGTCCCACCTTTTTTAGGAGGCAATTGTAAGGCCTGAATGGAATGACAGAAAAGACATCTAGAGAAAAGGCCCTGAGGCGGGCAAGACAAGCTGTGCAGGCCCAGGGTTCCAGGAGTCTCTGGTTTTGATGGTTGGGGTACTAAAGGGTCCTTAGTCTTGCAGGCTAACCTTTTATTTCATGGGTGATGAAACTGAGACTCAAGGCACACTGCCCTTTGGAGTCACAGATAGGGTTCCAATTCTGGCCTCAGGACTCTCTTTCCTACTCTATCTGGAGAGCAATGAACCGAGTCAGGCTTGCTGAGGATTATTGGCAAGAATGCGAACCAAAGAGTGTGTGAAAAGAGACAAACCCATCACTGAAGGAAGCCCCTCTTACCCAGACACTGTGATCACCCCAGAACTGTCAAGAGGTGTGAATGACTTGAAGCCTTGAGGCTGTTTAGCTGGTGCTTTCCACTCTCCTTACCCTCCACCCTTTTCCTGGCCTTCACCCCAGGGCAGAGAAGGGTTCTTCTTGTCCCTGAGTTGAGGGGAATGTTTCTTGCATCTTGAAAGCTTACTACCTCTGACTTAGAGTAAGACGGTTCTTGGTAGTCAAGGGAAGCATTGGGGATTTAGAATTCTCATTTCTCCCATCAAAGCCAGGTATTCCAGACTAAGGATTTCAAGATCCTGTTTTGGGAAACATAGGTTGGATTTTTTAATCTTTACTTTTCATTTTGGAAATTTTCAAATACAGACAAATAAAAGACAACAGTATAATGAACCTCTATGTGGCTATCCCCCAGCTTGAACAATTTTTAACTCAGGACCAAGCATATTTCAACTATACTCCCAATATTTCAAAGCAAATCTCAGACATTATATCATTTCATCTACAAATATTTTCAGAAAGCAAGAAAGTATCAACCACTACTGTGTTGTGTCCAAATGACTCAAGAACTAATTTAAATAGGCTCCACTGGCCGAAGATGGATCAATTGGAGCATCAAAAAAGATAACTGCAGTTGTTTAAAACACTTCAGATATGATTGTATCTAAAAATTTATAAGGATTCTAAAACAACCCAAGTGATGGTCACTGTTGGTGGATGAGAGGGAACCAACTCAATATTTTGAAAACTGATTTTTAAAAAAGAAAACTATTGTGCATTTATGCTGTCTTTGCTATACTAATTGGACCTCAGGGCAAGCAATTAGGCTTTATTTTTACCCTGCCTCTGACTCTGTTTTCCTAGTTTAACAATCCTGTTCCTTCCTAAGGCAAGTGATACCTCTGGCTAAATAGGGGGAGAGGATCTTGTACAAGGTTCTGTTTAAAAGAAGATTGTAATATATTCCAAAAAAAAATTATTCCTTTCATTGTATCATACTCCTCCTATCAGGGTCTTTATAAATGTTACCCAGCTAACTACACCTTCAGCCCAGAGATTACCCTGAGTCTCCATTTGGTGGAAAGATGAATGAGGCCCAGAAGAATGCCTCATTAGTCTGCACGTTGTGTTGGGTAGGGTTTGCACTCGGCTGCATGTTATGGAAACTCAACCTCAATGATTTAACAAAATGTAAAAAATAAGTCTGGAAACAGAATATCCAGGGCTTATACAATAGCTCCACAATGCCATAAAGGAACCCAGATCTTTGATCTGTCTTCCTTAATGTATGGCTTTTATCCTCATGGCCACAAAATGGCTGCCTCTTCTTGGCATCATATCCATGTTCCAGGCAGGAAGACAAAAAGGAACGAAGGAAGAAAGGCAGAAGACCTCCTTGATAGGCTTTGCCTTTTATTTAGGAAGAGACTTTGGAAAACTTATATTTTTCTGATCACAACTTGGTCAATGGCCATATCTAGCTGCAAGCAGTATGAACAATATTTTAATTGTACTCCACAGTAACCTTTAAAAATATCATGATTCTTTTAGTAATATAGAAGGGGGAAATTAATGTTGGGTGGATGACTCACAGTATTTGGCACACAGGTAAATAGCAGCTCAATGAAATCCGTATTGGACTAAAGATGTGGCAATGGATCAAGAACATGGCAATTAACTGCCATGACTATTGAAAAGCCTGGAACTGGCATCAATGTATTGATGGAGAAAAGCATGGTCTGTCATGCAACAAGAAAGCAGTGGAAGGATTGAGCAACATCTGTAGGTCTCTCAGATCCACAGATCTTATTGCCTAGTCATGAAAGAAAGGGAGCTTCATGAGAAAAATCATTTCTCTGTATATTACTAAAGAGCCAACTCTAATTTTTTAGATACTTGAATAATTATAAACATTAGTTTTCATAATATTTACCTTTCTTCTATTAACTATATTATTTGTTTGAACATAGAGTTTATGGGAGCCATTGTTGATTGCTAGTTAGGAATGGTGGGCCCTTTTTCTTAATTCTTCAGAAAAGCCTTTCAAAAATAAGTAATGAATTTTAAATGCAGGTCAAACTTAAGCCAATAAAAGAACTTAAATATAGAACTGCCAAAGACATGCTAGTTAATAATTTTGCTAAGCATCCATATAATTTTCACAAAGTAAAGCATGATCTAGTGTTGGGTAAGTGTCCTTGTCCCCATCCAAAAGACATCCTCAGATGGCACTGTGACTAAAATTCCACATTAGTGATTCATTCCTTTGGCTTTTCATTTTACATCTCCAGATTTAAAAAAAAAAAAAAAAACTACATGGCTCTAGAATAGTGATAGTGATAATGATAGTGATAGTGATAGTGATAGTGATAGTGATATCATAACTATCTGTCACACATTACTGTTTGTCCACATCTCTGATAACTTTCTTGGAGGAAGGGATTATTAAAAGTGGAATAAGGTATGAATCTTTTAAAGGCTTTTGAAATATGTTGTTAAATGGCTTTCTGGAACCATTACACTGATATAGCATAACACTAACAAAGATAGCTTGCCCATTGCAACACAAACTGACCGGTATTGATCACATACTTTTAAATCATTACTGCTTTCATCAGTGAAAAAAAAAAAAAATCTTGCTGATGTTTTAATCTTCAGTCCAAAGTTTAACATCTTTATTGGCTTTTTATGTATTGCAGTTTTTCTTTAGTGACTATTATGTTTCTGTTCTTTTACCCATTTTTGGATATTGTTATCTTGAGGGAGTGTTATCTTGATATAAATGTGACATCTCTTCCTTGTGGCACCACCACCACCTTAGTCCTGTGAAAAGTAATAGAGAAAAATGTTGGCTTGAGAAAGAGTACAGGAATAAGTTCTGAGTCTTGGAGAAGGCCCAGCATAGTCCACTCTTGGCTTGAAGTAACTAGGTACTTGGTCCCTCTGCAGTGGCATTCTGAGGCTCTACTGGGCAGGAGGTAGGAGGTGACAAAAAAATGGGGAATCAGTTTTCATCTGCTAATTTATTGGGCAAACACTCCATAAAGATATACAAAAGCTTCACCACAGATTGGAAAATTGGGCTCAATAATTTAAATAAAAACAAACAGCAGTTGACATAGAAGATCATCTGAAAAATGCCACCTTTCAAGCACTCCTATCCTAAGCTCTGCTCCCCTGAACAAAAAGGCTGGTCCATGAAAGCAGCTCAGATATGCTTCCTGTTAGGTCTTTCTCAGTTCCATTCAACATGCAGAAAGACTGATGAAAATAACTGCGTTCTAAGAGACTTCTAAAACAGTTGTGACTCTTGGAACATGATATGATTAAAAATTTCCTAATACAAAAGAATGTCAGCAGTCATGATTTCTACTGATTTAAGAACTACTAGAATATTTAATAGGAATATCTCATTTCCTTTAGGCAAATGTCTCTGTTTTCACAAGATGGGAGTTTGCCAATCTAAACCATTTTATCTATTCCAATGCTGACTCATTGTAAAGATTCTAAACTTCTAATATCGTAAGTAGTATGTCCAGACTGGAATTACACAGAGTTACAATAAATGCTTTCCCAAATAATTGTGTGCAAATAAATATTTTACAAATTTAATAATTTGAGGATTTTATACATCATCACTAGTTAGGACACTTACATTGTGAGTTCCATTTTAATGAATTTAAAGTGAAAACTATAGTGTTACATTTTGCAAAGCAAAGAATTATTTTCTAAGTAAAGAATCTCCACCTAATATACCTGCAAACTGTTTGAACTTCCTTGAGTTGCTCACCATTGTGGGGGCTCAGTTCCCTCATCTGTGACATGATATATCTATAAGACTCTCCCACTCCAAAGTGTAGTCATTGGATGTGGCACATAGAGACAGAAGTTGGCCTTGTTAAAGCTCCACTCTTTAAAGGGTGCTACTTACTCTGGAAAAAGTCATGGAGAGACAATCTTCCCAGTCTAGAAATACATCTGCAATGGCCTTTTTTACTTAGGTCTTTTTGATAACAACAAGTATTAGGTTAGAATAGCTAAGCCCAAACTATGAATTTTGTTTTTAAGTAATTCAGTATGTATGAGCAATATTCCTAAAGAGGTTTGTTTCCTCTACCACATTCTACCAAATGCCTCCTAATTAATATTATTTCTGTTTGATGATTATTGGAAGGTGGATGTCTTCTCATTCTGTGTACACCATCCTGTGGTGGTGTGGTGGTTTGAACCTGTGTGCACCCCAGAAAAACATGTTTTTAAACTTGATCCATTTCTGTGGGTGTGAACCCATTGTAAGCAGGACTTTTTAGTGCAGTTACTTCAGTTAAGAAGGTGTGGCCCACCTCAATCAGGAGGCAACTTAATCCTTTTACTGGTAGCCTTTAAAAGTGGTGTGAAATTCAGACAAGTGAGAAAAAGCCACAGAGGGAGCAGCCAGAAACTGAAATCAATGGAACCCAGAAGAGAAGGGAGAGACCAGGAGAAGCCACCATGTGCCTGCCATTGCTGCACACGCCTTACCATGTGACAAACTAAGGACCAAGGATCACAGTAGCCAAACCCAGAACACTGGTCTTCAGGAGAAAGCATCTCCTTGATGATGCCTTGATTTAGATTTTCCTTTAGCCACAAAACTGTAAGCTAATACAATTCCTAATGTTTAAACCCAACCATTGTATGGTATTTGCTTGAGCAGCCTAGGAAACTAAAACAGGCTGTGTCTGGATTTTGTGTTTTCACTATTCTAAATACTTTTCTGTAGTTTAGAAAGGAGACTGTGGGCAAGATTGCCTACTCTCCACATTTTGTAATTTGAAAGTTGTCCATTGTGGAATCTGTATTAGCCAAACCTCTTGGTTGGAAGTGATTAAAGTGCAAATCAGATGCTTAAGTAAAAAATTTGTAGCTATGTATTCCATATATAAATTATGGAATGGGCAGAGTTGAAGCAGTACATAAGTGATGACTGGAATTCTTTCAGGACTCTTTCTCTCAATTCACATTTTCTCCAGATGTCAGTTTTATCCTTGGGTGTGCTTCCATATGATAGGAAATATGGCCAATCTGGGGATATGTCCATATAGATCCTGGGAAGAAAAGAAAAATCTCCAAGAAGACCTCTGGTTGGACTGGCTTGAATTACATGCCCATTCCCGAACCCATCACTGATTGCTTACTTAGCCTGAGGCAAGTACTCAGTCTTGTAGTCAGGAGCGGGGCCACTTTCACCACCAATTCTTTAAAAGGAAGGGCAGCTGTGCTGTTCCTGGAATAAGGTGCACCAGGAGTCTGCATACACCCACAGCTCAGGAGTTGGAGAAGCTGAAGACACAGAGAGAAGGCTAGAGTTGCTGCAGGCCTGGCTATAAGGCCCCAGGCCATCAAGTTGAACCAACAGATCAGTAACACCCTATACAAGCTGCACTGGTGCCTGGGACTTTGTACCAAATAAATTCAGAACATAATGGCTACTTTTTCACTTCTGCCTTCCAAATCTTGCACAGATTTCTCTTAGGGATAATCCTAACCTAGATTCATACAGGGAAGGAAATCCCTGAAAATGTAGTTCCAGCTTAGAGTTGACATGGTATAAATCCACTACACCATTTGAGCTGGTTTCCTCATTTGTATGCAGGGTTATTACAGGGATTAAAATATTTTTAAATAAGTAAAGTACCTAGCACAGTCCCTAGAATTTAGGTGGGGCTCTATAAATAATTATTTCTATTATACAGATGCATACTAGGTTTGACTTCATCTAATATTCTGCCATCACTTGAAAGGAAATTCTAATCCATTCCTTAGTTGTTCCACCCTTGACCATGGGCTTCCTCTCATGCTCAGCAATCCCCAAGGCTCTCCCCTGAGGTCTCTCCTTCCCCTACAGCCCTTTAAGTCATGGAAATGGGATCCCCATTGTTGCCTCCAAACCATTTTCTTTCCTTTCCCCTTCAACCCCAGCTCATTAAATATAAACCATTGACTTATAACACCCTTTTGCTGCTGCTTCTATCAACTTGCAAGCCACAGCTCCTCATGCAGTCATGGTCTTGGTATCTGTCTTACTGTCATCCTAACCACTATGCCTGTCAAAATCCTGGATGACTTCCACACCTACATCAGTGATTCATCCTATACCATTTGTTTCTTCCATCTTTTCCTTCACTCCATCTGAACAACTTACACTTAGAAATTGCATTCACCAGTAAGAGTTTTGAAATATCTATTTGAAGCATCTTTTACTCTACCACCATCTCTTATCCTTCTTCCTCACATATTCCGGTGTTCCACTAAAAGACCACTACTTTGAGTTTCTAATCCTTTGGCATCGCACTCCTCCTCTCTTCATCACACACTTCATGTCTTCATTTCCCTTCCCTACCCAACCTAGAAACTATGGACCACCAATACAAGCTCTCCACTACACACCCCCATAAATCCCATGCATCTCTCTCCTTCTGTCATAATTGCCTGTAAAAAGCCTCAAACAGTTTACACCTGATGTTTACTCTACACCAATACCCAAAGAAAATGCTGACAGGACAGTGCGCAAGATAGAAGCCATGGTCTTTTTGTGACAATCTCAGGTTGACATACCCTCACATCTACTGTATTGTATTAAAAGTGAATCAATAAATCCAGCCCACAGTCAAGGGGAGGGGATTATACAAGGGTATGACTACTAGGAGGCAGAGATCCTTGGAGACCATCTTGGAGGCTGTCTACTACACACAGGTTGCCAGTCAATGCGAATGGGAAATTATCTGCCCTCATCATACATGACTTCTCAAAGATATTTGACACAATTGATTACCTCCTCTTGAAACACTGAGTTTCTAGGTTTCTGTGACAGCATGTTGGTTTGGTTTATCATATTGCTGACTTTTTCTCCCCTATCAACTTCAAAATATTGTAACACCTGAAGAATCTCTCCTTGGACCTCTTATCTTGATATCTACATTCTTTCCTCCACTGATCTCATTCTATCCCATGACTTGAAGTAGTATATATAAGGTTACAAATCTCAAATCTGTGGCTCCACTAGTACCTTTCCCATGAGCTCCTGAATCATCCATCCAACTACTGACTCAACATTTATTTCCACTTTGATGTTTGATGGACACCTCAAACTTAGCATATATGAGAAAAAAAACTATTGATTCCTCCAAAGTCCATCTCCATCATCATCTCCTACTCCAAGTAAAACACCCTTGATTTTCTCCTTCACTCATACCAGGCAACATGTCCATCAGCAAGTCCTTTTGGCCTCACTTCCAAAATATATCCCGAATCTTAAATTTTGGCCCTTCTCCATTTCTGTAGTCCTCATTTAAGCCACAATTCACTCTGATTTGGACTCCTGTGGCAGGTTCCTGTCTCTGAGGAAAATCTAGCTAAGTGATTACCAGGGGGCATATGTACAGTTAGCTTATAAAGCTCATTTCATTAATTAAAACTAACTGGCTCAAATGTTTATTTTCATGCTCAGGAGAGATTTGTGGTTTCTGCATTTTATGGATGAAGAAACTGAAGCTTGGAGAAAATAAGTGACTGTGGCCCAAGACCACACAGCTGGTAAGAGGAAGGCCAGAGGCTGAAACTCACCCAGGAGCTTCCACCAAGGGCTGCCTCCCTGGTCCCAGAGGCAGTCTGATTTCTCTCAGTCTTAAGGAGAGGGACAACTGTCCAGGCAGACCAGGGGGAGGTGGAGGAAGAAAACATGTAGATTTTCCAATTAGAGAATATCCTTCCCCCTGTTTCCCCCAAAACATCGTAATAAAGAGAAGTTCTTCATTAATGATGCCCCAACCCTTCTGATGTTCCCATATCAGTCCAATGTATAAGAAAGTCACCCATGGATACTGTTTTATCTTCAAGAACCCACTCTTCAGGTTTATGTAAATTCACATCACATACAATTGAGGCATGAGCAGAGA
>JAKSZT010054187.1:298921-310588 GCA_026826555.1 Tolypeutes matacus | reverse complement strand
TTGCAAATGTTTGTATGTATTGTGAGAATTTTTATTTTTACCCATAAAAAAAAAAAAAGTTACATCTAGACCACTTTAAAAAAAAAAAAAAAAACTGCATGGCTCTAGAATAGTGATATTATAATGATAGTGATAGTGATAGTGACAATGATAGTGATAGTGATACCATAACTATCTGTCACACATTACTGCTTGTCCACATCTCTGATAACTTTCTTGGAGGAAGGGATTATTAAAAGTGGAATAAGGTATGAATCTTTTAAAGGCTTTTGAAATATGTTGTTAAATGGCTTTCTGGAACCATTACACTGATATAGCATGACACTAACAAAGATAGCTTGTCCATTGCAACACAAACTGGCCAGTATTGATCACATACTTTTAAATCATTGCTGCTTTCATCAGTGAAAAAAAAAAAATCTTGCTGATGTTTTAATCTTCAGTCCAAATTTTAACATCTTTATTGGCTTTTTATGTATTGCAGTTTTTCTTTAGTGACTAATATGTTTCTGTTCTTTTACCCATTTTTGGATATTGTTATCTTGAGGGAGTGTTATCTTGATATAAGTGTGACATCTCTTCTTTGTGACACCACCACCACCTTAGTCCTGTGAAAAGTAATAGAGAAAAATGTTGGCTTGAGAAAGGGTGCAGGAATAAGTTCTGAGTCTTGGAGAAGGCCCAGTATAGTCCACTCTTGACTTGAAGTAACTAGGTACTTGGTCCCTCTGCAGTGGCATTCTGAGGCTCTATTGGGCAGGAGGTAGGAGGTGACAAAAAAATGGGGAATCAGTTTTCATCTGCTGATTTATTGGGCAAACACTCCATAAAGATACACAAAAGCTTCACCACAGATTGGAAAATTGGGCTCAATAATTTAAATAAAAACAAACAGCTGTTGACATAGAAGATCATCTGAAAAATGCCACCTTTCAAGCACTCCTATCCTGAGCTCTGCTCCCCTGAACAAAAAGGCTGGTCCATGAAAGCAGCTCAGATATGCTTCCTGTTAGGTCTTTCTCAGTTCTATTCAATATGCAGAAAGACTGATGAAAATAACTGCATCCTAAGAGACTTCTAAAACAGTTGTGACTCTTGGAACATGATATGATTAAAAATTTCCTAATACAAAAGAATGTCTTTTTTTAAAAAAAAATTTTATTTATTTTTATTGTGGGTAAAAATAAAAATTCTCACAATACATACAAACATTTGCAAAATGATATATAAATATATATGCATATATGTGTATTTGCTTACAAAAATGTTATTTATATATATATATACACATATATTTTAAGAGGTGCTTAGATTACCCAAAATATTACACGGAACCCACTGGGATTCCCATGTTGGCCACCTCCCACACCTCCCATCACATCCCACACAAACAAACAACAAGCAAAACAAATGAAAAAAACAACTCGGGGGAGCCAATGTGGCTCAGTGGTTGAGTACCGGCTTCCCACTTACGAGATCCCAGTTCAATCCCTGGCTCCTGGTACCTAAAAAAAAAAGGGGGGGGGATTAAAATGTTAAATAACCTTGAATCCAGCAATTCCTCTTCGAAGAGTTTATTCTGAGAAAATCATTAAAAATTTATGCTAAGATTTAAAAAAAAAAAAAAAAAAAAGAATGTCAGCAGTCATGATTTCTACTGATTTAAGAACTACTATAATATTTAATAGGAATATCTCATTTCCTTGAGGCAAATGTCTCTGTTTTCACAACATGGGAGTTTGCCAATCTAAACCATTTTATCTATTCCAATACTGACTCATTGTAAAGATTCTAAACTTCTAATATCGTAAGTAGTATGTCTAGACTGGAATTACACAGAGGTACAATAAATGCTTTCCCAAATAATTGTGTGCAAATAAATGTTTTACAAATTTAATAATTTGAGGATTTTATATATCATCACTAGTTAGGAAACTTACATTGTGAGCTCCATTTTAATGAATTTAAAGTGAAAACTATAGTGTGACATTTTGCAATGGAAAGAATTATTTTCTAAGTAAAGAATCTCCACCTAATATACCTGCAAACTGTTTGAACTTCCTTGAGTTGCTCACCATTGTGGGGGCTCAGTTCCCTCATCTGTGACATGATGTATCTATAAGACTCTCCCACTCCAAAGTGAAGTCATTGGATGTGGCACATAGAGACAGAAGTTGGCCTTGTTAAATCTCCTCTCTTTAAAGGGTGCTACTTACTCTGGAAAAAGTCATGGAAAGACAATGTTCCCAGTCTAGAAATGCATCTGAAATGGCCTTTTTTTTACTTAGGCCTTTATGATAACAACAAGTATTAGGTTAGAATAGCTAAGCCCAAACTATGAATTTTGTTTTTAAGTAATTCAGTATGTATGAGCAATATTCCTAAAGAAGTTTGTTTCCTCTACCAGAGTCTACCGAATGCCTCCTAATTAATATTATTTCTGCTTGATGATTATTGGAAGGTGGATGTCTTCTCATTCTGTGTACGCCATCCTGCGGTGGTGTGGTGGTTTGAACCTGTGTGCACCCCATAAAAACATGTTTTTAAACTTGATGCATTTCTGTGGGTGTGAACCCACTGTAAGCAGGATTTTTAATGCAGATACTTCAGTTAAGAAGGTGTGGCCCACCTCAATCAGGAGGCAACTTAATCCTATTACTGGTAGCCTTTAAAAGTGGTGTGAACTTCAGACAAGTGAGAAAAAGCCACAGAGGGAGCAGCCAGAAGCTGAAATCAATGGAACCCAGAAGAGAAGGGAGAGACCAGGAGAAGCCACCATGTGCCTGCCATTGCTGCACATGCTTTACCATGTGTCGAACTAAGGACCAAGAATCACAGCAGCCAAACCCAGAACATTGGTCTTCAGGAGAAAGCATCTCCTTGATGATGCCTTTGATTTAGACTTTCCTTTATCCTCAAAACTGTAAGCTAATACAATTCCTAATGTTTAAACCCAACCATTGTATGGTATTTGCTTGAGCAGCCTAGGAAACTAAAACAGGCTGTGTCTAGATTTTGTGTTTTCACTATTCTAAATACTTTTCTGTAGTTTAGAAAGAAGACTGTGGGCAAGATTGCCTACTCTCCACATTTTGTAATTTGAAAGTTGTCCATTGTGGAATCTGTATTAGCCAAACCTCTTGGTTGGAAGTGATTAAAGTGCAAATCAGATGCTTAAGTAGAAAATTTGTAGCTATGTATTCCATATATAAATTATGGAATGGGCAGAGTTGAAGCAGTACATAAGTGATGATTGGAATTCTTTCAGGACTCTTTCTCTCAATTCCCATTTTCTCCACATGTCAGTTTTATCCTTGGGTGTGCTTCCATATGATAGGAAATATGGCCAATCTGGAGACATGTCCATATAGATCCTGGGAAGAAAAGAAAAATCTCCAAGAAGACCTCTGGTTGGACTGGCTTGAATTACATGCCCATTCCTGAACCCATCACTGATTGCTTAGCCTGAGGCAAGTACTCAGTCCTGTAGTAAGGAGTGGGGCCACTTTCACCACCAATTCTTTAAAAGGAAGGGCAGCTGTGCTATTACTGGAATAAGGTGCACCAGGAGTCTGCATACACCCACAGCTCAGGAGTTGGAGAAGCTGAAGACACAGAGAGAAGGCTAGAGTTGCTGCAGGCCTGGCTATAGGGTCCCAGGCCATCAAGTTGAACCAACAGATCAGTAACACCCTATACAAGCTGCAGTGGTGCCTGGGATTTTGTACCAAATAAATTCAGAACATAATGGCTACTTTTTCACTTCTGCCTTCCAAATCTTGCACAGATTTCTCTTAGGGATAATCCTAACCTAGATTCATACAGGGAAGGAAATCCCTGAATATGTAGTTCCAGCTTAGAGTTGACATGGTATAAATCCACTACACCATTTGAGCTGGTTTCCTCATTTGTATGCAGGGTTATTATGGGGATTAAAATATTTTTAAATAAGTAAAGTACCTAGCACAGTCCCTAGAATTTAGTTGGTGCTCTATAAATAATTATTTCTATTATACAGATGCATACTAGGTTTGACTTCATCTAATATTCTGCCATCACTTGAAAGGAAATTCTAATCCATTCCTTAGTTGTTCCACCCTTGACCATGGGCTTCCTCTCATGCTCAGCAATCCCCAAGGCTCTCCCCTGAGGTCTCCCCTTCCCCTACAGCCCTTTAAGTCATGGAAATGGGATCCCCACTGTTGCCTCCAAACCATTTTCTTTCTTTTCCCCTTCAACCCCAGCTCATTAAATATAAACCATTGACTTATATCCCCCTTTTCCTGCTGTTTCTATCAACTTGCAAGCCACAGCTCCTCATGCAGTGATGGTCTTGGTATCTGTCTTACTGTCATCCTTACCACTATGCCTGTCAAAATCCTGGATGACTTCCACACCTACATCAGTGATTCATCCTATACCATTCGTTTCTTCCATCTTTTCCTTCACTCCATCTGAACAACTTACTCTTAGAAATTGTATTCACCAGTAAGAGTTTTGATATATCTATTTGAAGCATCGTTTACTCTACCACCATTTCTTATCCTTCTTCCTCACGTATTCCGGTGTTCCACTAAGAGACCACTCCTTTGAGTTTCTAATCCTTTGGCATCCCACTCCTCTCTCCATCACACACTTCATGTCTTCATTTCCCTTCCCTACCCAACCTAGAAACTATGGACCACCAATACAAGCTCTCCACTACACACCCCCATAAATCCCATGCATCTCTCTCCTTCTGTCATAATTGCATGTAAAAAGCCTCAAACAGTTTACACCTGATGTTTACTCTACACCAATACCCAAAGAAAATGCTGACAGGACAGTGAGCAAGATAGAAGCCACGGTCTTTTTGTGACAATCTCAGGTTGACATACCCTCACATCTACTGTATTCTATTAAAAGTGAATCAATAAATCTAGCCCACAGTCAAAGGGAGGGGATTATACAAGGGTATGACTACTAGGAGGCAGAGATCCTTGGAGGCCATCTTGGAGGCTGTCTACTACATACAGGTTGCCAGTCAATGCCAATGGGAAATTATCTGCCCTCATCTTACATGACTTCTCAAAGATATTTGACACAATTGATTAACTCCTCTTGAAACACTGAGTTTCTAGGTTTCTGTGACAGCATGTTGGTTTGGTTTATCATATTAGTGACTTCTCCCCTACCAAACTCAAAATATTGTAACACCTGAAGAATCTCTCCTTGGACCTCTTATCTTGATATCTACATTCTTTCCTCCACTGATCTCATTCTATCCCATGGCTTTAAGTAGTATATATAAGCTTACAAATCTCACATCTGTGGCTCCACTAGTACCTTTCCTATGTGCTCCTGAATCATCCATCCAGCTGCTGACTCAACATTTACTTTCACTTTGATGTCTGATGGACACCTGAAACTTAGCATATATGAGAAAAAAAACTATTGATTCCTCCAAAGTCCATCTCCATCATCATCTCCTACTCCAAGTAAAACACCCTTGATCATTTCCTTCACTCATACATTCAGCAAGTCCTTTTGACCTCACTTCCAAAATATACCCCGAATCTTATCTTTTTGGCCCTTCTCCATTTCTGCAGTCCTCATTTAAGCCACAATTCACTCTGATTTGGACACCTGTGGCAGATTCCTGTCTCTGAGAAAAATCTAGCTAATTGATTACCAGGGAGCATATGTACAGTTAGTTTATAAAGCTCATTTCATTAATTAAAACTAACTGGCTCAACTGTTTATTTTCATGCTCAGCAGAGATTTGTGGTTTATGCATTTTAGGGATGAAGAAACTGAAGCTTGGAGAAAATAAGGGACTTTGGCCTAAGGTCACACAGCTGGTAAGAGGAAGGCCAACTGGTAACTGGAACTCACCCAGGAGCTTCTACCAAGGGCTGCCTCCCTGGTCCCAGAGGCAGTCAGATTTCTCTTAGTCATAAGGAGAGGGACAAGTGTCCAGGCAGACCAGGGGAAGGTGGAGGAAGAAAACATGTAGATTTTCCAATTAGAGAAAATCCTTCCCCTTGTTTCCCCCAAAATATCACAATAAGGAGAAGTTCTGCATTAATGATGTCCCAACCCTTCTGATGTTCCCATTGCAGTCCAGTGTATAAGAAAGTCACCCATTGATGATGTTTTATCTTCAAGAACCCACTCTTCAGGTTTACGTAAATTCACATCACATACAATTGAGGCATGAGCAGAGAGGGAAATGGGTTGGGGGTGTCACATTAAAGTGGGATAACATGAAGGATGTGAGAATGGTTTTATAGTTTACAGTCATATTAGCTTCTTGGCCAATCATCAGATTCGATTTAGCTGGCCTTTCTCTCTGACAAAGACACTCTTTTCCCCTTCTCAATCTATGTATTTCCTCTCTCAAGACTGTACCTTCAATGAGAAAAGGGTCATTTTCCAAGATGGAGGCATATAGTCCCTTGCTAGGTTAGAACTCTAGACTCAACATAACTCAGAGCACACTATTTTCACTTGCAGTTCAGGTCATCATCTCCTAGGTTGGTGCAAGTGTCAGGGAATAGGAGTTTTGACTTGGAGGCTTGAGCAGGAGAGCAGTTCTCAGGCAGAGAGCTGGGGATAAGCAGTGAACATTATTATACTAATAGCTGTTTATATAACTACTACTGGATGCCTGGCACTATTCTAGGTGCATTAAATTTATTTATTCTTTTAATCCAGTAACTCCAACAATTATAAAAGTAGATATTATTATCCTCATTTTGTAGATGAAGAAACTGAGTCTCTGAGAGTTTAAGCTATTGTTTAAAGTCCACTGGTTGTCTCAGGATTGGGTTTGACAATCAAAATGACAGAGACTCAACAGTGGCTAAAACAAATTTTGAGTTTATTACCCTCTCACAGGCCACAGAGGGCTGGTATGGCAGCTTCACAATCATCAGACATCGTGTTGCTCTGCCATCTTCCATACAAGGCTTCCATCTGCTTTCCAAGGTAGTTGCCCTAGCACCAGCTTTCATGGCCCCATATTTGCCAGCCAGAATTTAAAAAGGGAAGGAGACTTCCTGGAAGTTTCAAATGCTACTTCTTAAAACCCATTGACCACAACTTCATTTCAAAGACTTGCTTAGCTGCAAGGGAGACTGGGATATGTGGTCTGTTGTGGGTGGTCAGGATTTATTTTACTAAGAAGAGCAAGATGGATATTGGAGAACAATTCACAGCCTGCCACAGTAGGGATGAGAACCTGTGTGGTTCCAGAGATTGTCACCTTTCTACCAACCACACTGCCTTTTGAGGTCTTTAGCAGCCAAGGAGAGAAGGCAGATCTCCCAAGGCAGCTTGATCACATGTTCTGCAGAAGTCTGTGTGCCCCTGAAACTCTGACACTTGTGTTACAGGCTGGGTTTTACTTATTTCTATAGTTTTTTGCTCCCTCAGCATTCTGAATGTTTTCATACACTCATCCCATATATTGTGATACTTTGTTTTCAGTTTTCCTCTATCAAATATAGGATAATTGGTAATATTTATTACATAAACAAGCACATGAATGAATCATCCAGTTTTGTTTATTTATCTCCAGCACATTGTTTGGCATATCACAGATGTCCAATAGGTATGTTTCTTGAATAGATGGATGGAAAACCAACAGGTTTCCTAATCCAACATTCTTTTCCTTGATTTTAGATTAGCACGGCCTACCTTTTCAGCTAATCCCTTTCCCTTCAGGTTTGGTGTATTAGTTGGTGTATTATAAAATGTTAGTTGGTGTATTGTAAAAAAAAGGGGGGGGATTCCCCATACCTCCCACTTTTCCCCACATTAACGACATTTCATTAGTGTGGTATATTCATTGCAATTGATGAGCACATTTTCGGGCATTGCCACTAAGCATGTATTATAATTTAACACGTGGGATAACATGGATGAATCTTGAGGACCTTATGTTGAGTGAAGCAAGCCAGGCATTAAAGGACAAATATTACATGACCTATTTGATATGAATTAAGCAAATTGAGCAAACTCAGAGAGCTAGAGTCTAGAAGATAGGTTTACAGGAAATAGAAAGGGAGACCCCTATATTTTTTATGTGACTTTTCTGTAAGCTAGAGCTTCTTTGAAGATGAGGTTAAAAAAAAAAAGACACTAGAGGAACATACAGAAGAAATTGTAAACATATATAAAAGGTAACAGATCTTATGGTGATGAAAGGCATAATGCAAGAAAGTTGGAGGCTTTATTTTGGGGGATGTTCTGCATTACAGAAAATGACAACTATGGCAGGGAAGGGTCACTGGTGCAGGGTATCCATGGTCAGGGGATATGTGGGGAAGGGTGCACCTAGGGCATGGCTCTATGGAATATGATGTGGTCATGTGGTCATGGGGTGTTATCTCAGTGGGTGGAGACCCACACGATAAACAACAAAATATTAAATTCCTATCCTGGGGAGTTAGTTCTGCTACATTCTCTAATAAAGTGGCAAGAATCTCTAGAGTACACAGCAGTGTCTAGTGAAAGAGGACCGACCAATATGCCAGGCCCTTGACATTAATGCTTGTACTTATGAACCTTATTCTTGTTAAACTGAAACTTAGCCTTGTAATATATATTTCCTAAGAGTTACCTCCTGAAAGCCTCCTTGTTACTCAAATGTGACCTCTCTCTAAGCCAAACTCAGCAGATATGCTCACTGCCTTCCCCCTTGCATGGGGATGGGCCTCCCTTGCACTGAGGGATTATTACCAAGTGCCAATTAACAATGCACCTGGAAAAAGACATTGAACAGAAGGGGAAAATATTAAATACAAATGAGTTTTTATGGCTAAGTGATTTCAAAGTGAGTCAGGAGGCCATTCCAGAAGTTATGCTTATGCATGTCTCAGGACAATCTCATTGAGTGCCACAGTAAACAATGCCTCAATCAGGGGTGTCCCTGAGGGCTCTAGAGACATCTGGACAGTACAAGCAGGGCAGAAAACCCCAGGAATTTGGTCACCTGTCATTGGGCCTTACCTTGGAAAATATGTAAACTTATCTCCCCACTATAACAGAGTTAGACTCATTTATAATTTTCCCACATATGGCTTTCCTGCCCCTTTTATTTGAACATATAATTAGCACTATAACCATTAAATATATGTCCTAGAGACTTAAATCTTTGGTCTGCTCATATGCCAATTGAGCCCTGAGTCTCAGCAGAATTACAGCCAACACATACTCTCCAGTTTATTGGACTTGCACAGAACAACAAACAAAATGATGAAGATGGACAATGCCCACCTCAAAAATCAGAGAGTATCTACAACTACAAGGAAGACAGTTCCATTCATATGCCCCATGGGACCTAAGCCCCCTCTCAACTGGAAGCAGAATGGGCATCACCATCCCCAAATCCTCAAGATTGAGGAATGAACAAACATAAGGGGAGAATGAAACTATGGACCAAAATAGACTTAATATTATTCTAGTAATGGAAAAATTTGTAATATTGATATAAAGACAGTGGTCACCAGAGGTGATAAGGAGAGGGAGAGCAAAGAATTGGTGTAACATGGGGCATTTGGGGGGACATTGGTATTGTTCTGCATGATATTGCAATGACAGATACAGGCCATTATACATTTGGTCAAAACCTATGAAATTGTACAGTGTAAACCATAATGTAAACTATAGACCATGATTAGTAACAATGCTTCAATATTTATTCATTAATTGTAACAAATGTACCACACTAATAAAAGATGTTATTAATAGGGGAAAATGTGACAGAGGAATGGGGTGGGTTATATGGGTATCCCCTATATTTTTGTTGTAACATTCATGTAATCTATAACTTCTTTAAAAATAAAAGAAAATAGAAGAAATGAAATTTCTTGCCAACAGAGCTGATATGAATACTGCTAGATTAATGGAAGACTCTAAACTGAGCCTTCCTCATAATAATTGATGAGGAAACTGAGGCTAAGTGAGTCATGTCATTCTTGGGATCTTAGACTTGGAGGAACATCCCCTGGTAGAACTGTTTGCAAAGCAACTGATGAGCATCTCCATGTGACTTCAATGATCTCTTAACTACCTGTCTGCTTTTATTTTATTGCTTGAATGTGCCATCACATACACAATGACCCCATATTAGTAATCAATCAAGTAAAAATTAAATTCAAAATATTTTTTTCCATATACAAATATGAAAAACATTTTTTTTTTGTTTTTCCAAAACTTCAAAATCCATAGCTTATGGGAATTTGCACTTCTCTTTGAGGTATATAAAAAGCATAGCACAGAATATTTTTAAAAACTCAATTAGAGGATGCAAATCCAAAGCAATCACAATTTTATCTAAACATTTTAACTAAAATGATGTATTTTATATAGGTATTCACTTTTACCTTGAAAGTCCTTAAAAAGAAGTATTCAAACAAAAATTCTCACTTAAGATGTGTAACAAATGCACATTCCTCTTTATATTTGATTTCCAAACATTGGTAATAAAATGGAAAAGGTCTGTGGTTTGAGTCTACTATGTTCATGGCATTTTTTTAGATCTAGTTTATTTTATTTTGAGAAATTTAAAAAATACAGAGAAGTACAGAGAATAATACCTATGTCCTGTCACCTAGAATTGACCATCATTAACCATTGTTTCAAAAATTTTTTAATAAAAGAAAATATCACAGAAAAAGCTCTATGTGACCTTAACCCCAGTCCCACTCCTCTGTTCTCCTCCCCCAAAGGCCATCACTACCTTAAGTTTGCTGTGTTTCCTTCCAAGACCACTTTATATAATTTTATATACGAGTAGATGTTCATGGGTAGGATATAGTCTTATTTTTAAAAGTTATTTAGGGGGCAGCGGCTGTGGCTCAATCAGTAGGGCTCCCGTTTACCATATGGGAGGCCCCGGGTTCGGTTCCCAGGGCCTCCTGGTGAAGGCAAGCCAGCCTGCACGGCGTGGTTAGCTGACCCAGCGAGCACAAGCAGCAAGGGGGGGATAAATGAATAAATAAATAAAATCTTAAAAAAAAAAAAAGTTATTTAGGGAGTTGGTGTAGCTCAGTGGTTGAGCACCAGCTTCCCATGTACAAGGTCCTGGGTTCAATCCTTGGTACCTCCAAAAAAAAATTTAAGTAGTACCATAAACGGCAACTTGGAACTTGTCTGAGACTGAGTCAGGTTAAAGGGAGCTCATAGTTGGAATTCATATTGTCATCATTATACTTATTCAATGTTTATTGACCATCAATTATATGGCAGGCACCGTGCCAGGGAATGCAACAATGGACAGAACTAATGATTTTTTCCCACTCATGGAGTTTGCATTCTAGTGGAGGAGGCAGTTACAAAAAGTGAGCAGACTATGGTAGCTGGCCTCCAAGATGGTCCTAATGATCCCCACTTCCTAGTATTCACACCTGTGTAATCCTCTCCAACCTTTTACTAGGGCTGTTGGTCTGTGTGACCAATAGCAAATGGCAGAAGGGATGATATGCAGATTTCAAAATTAGGTTATAAAGACTTGAGCTAATGTCTTAGGTGCTTGCACACTCTCTCCTGGATTACTTGTAGTGTGGGAAGTTTCAGCGACATGAGGACAATCAGGCAGCCTGTGGAGAAACCACTTGACAAGGATCTGAGGCCAGCCAACAACCAAATGAGTGCATTTGGACATGAATTCTTGACCCCCAT
>JAKSZT010054187.1:164319-227299 GCA_026826555.1 Tolypeutes matacus | reverse complement strand
CTATTACCATTCATTTTGTTTTTAGAGAACTTCCTTTAGACATTATTTAAGAGTACATTTTATTAACACAAATTTTCTAAGTTTTCCTTCATATGTGGATGAAAAACATCTGGTACCACTGTTTTCTCACTCTTCTCTAGAAGTGCCACCAGAGGAAAATTGTTTAGTTGGGCCAGCTTAAGTCACTCTCTTGAGGACTTCTACCACTGATGGTCATAATGGAATTTCCAGTCATTCTGCCTTTCTTTTTCCATTCTTCAGCATTCTCTATAATTGTCTGCGGTATTACTTCCAGGTGTTTAGTTGTACTTATTAGGGAGATATGGGCAAAATGATCCCATGTAATCGTGTCACAAATCACAATGTGCATGTGTTTTAATGGTGAAAATAGTTAACAACTTCTGTAATTGAATCACAAAATCTCAGTGAAGTAAAATAATTGCTTATTTCTTGTTCATATTACAATACGTGAGTCTTGTGATCCTGAATGTTTTACTCAAAGAGTTACTCATAGACCCACACTTCTTCCACCTTGTGGTAACAACATCTGATACATAAAAGTCACCACAGAAACTGAAGTGAGGACAAAAGATTTCTGTAGATTTAGGTTGGCTATGGGCCATTCTAGGAAGAGGCTTCATCAATTCTATCCACATTCCAACAATCAGAATTCAATCATACTTTTTCTAGTGCAAGGAAGTTTGGGAAATATCATTTTTTTAAATTTAATTTAATTTAATTTTTTATTTATTTATTTTTTATATATGCATATATGTGTATTTGCTTACAAAAATGTTATTTATATATATATATATATATACATATATTTTAAGAGGTGCTTAGATTACCCAAAATATTACACGGAACCCACTGGGATTCCCATGTTGCCCACCTCCCACACCTCCCACCACATCCCACACAAACATCTCCCACAGTGTGGCCCACCAACCTCAATGAACTTACACAACCTGGAGCCTTGCCACCAACCATAGACCACAGTTCACACTGTAGATCACACTCTCTCCCACTCAGTTCTGAGTGGTGTGTGCTGATTTAAAATGGCCTACATCCATTGCCACAACAGTACTCAGGATTTTCCTGGGCACTGAGAAATGAGAGGAATCTCAGGTGTTGATGAATACTAGACACCGTTATTACAACATAAGTTCTAATGTACAGAAAGCAACTTGTTCAGATTTTGTAATAGAGAGGCAAATTAATTCAAGAAATAATATATTGCAAATGACTGTAAAGCTATTGGGATTTGTCTTAGAAATCAAAATCCTCCATCCCTCTATAGGAAAATGAGAGTGTAAGACTACGGTTTTACCTAAAACTCATCAACTCCAAAATTATCTTACTCTGTTGCTTTATTTCACCATCATCTTATCATCATTGTCTTTATCAGGGTGTTTTAAAAATCCTTCATGTGCAACAGTCTATTCAATGTACCTGTGTCATATCTTTATTTATACACCTTTCTCATATAAGTCTATTCAAGAAGGGTACAGGTATTAACATTATATAAATACAGAAACAAATATTTAATACTTTCAAAAGTTTTCTGAAGTTCATTGTGATGACTAATTTTATGTATCAGTGTCAACTGTTTAGCTTATGGTACCTCATTGTTTGGTCATGTACTTGCCTAGTTGTTACTATGGAGATATCTCACAGATGAGATTAGTCATATCAAAGAATCACCCTAAGTAAAGGTGATTAACCTGCATTATATAAGTGAACCTAATGAACTCAGTTGGAGGTCTTAATATCAAGAACTGAGGGTTCAGCATTAGCTCATACAGAAATTTCCAGCCAGCAACTTTGGACTTGCCAACACCCACAATCTCATGAGCCAATTCCTTATAATAAATTTTGCACACACACACCCACGCTTCTCTGGAAAACCCTGACTGATACAGATTTTGGTACCAAGTGTGGTTCTAGAACAGAATCTTAAGGATAAATTTTCTGAAATGGTTTTGGTAATTTTGGAATTGATTTTTTAATTGTATTACATTTAAGAGCACTAATGACTCTTTCCAAAGTTAAAGAAGACACTGATAGTATATGGCATGATGTGGCAATAAAAATAAACAAAATATCACCATTGGATACTCATAAACAAATACTTCTAAGAGCCAACATTCTGAGACAATGTGTATGTATTTGATACCTTAGGCCAAAGCTAATGGGTATATTGAGATTGGTTAGTTGTTCTTAAATATGTTGCATAAATTGGTGGAAGGAAAGGGTGACTTAAAATTCCCAGGTTAAGTGACAAATAAGTGACATGAAAGTTTCTATATGTGCCTTGAAAGAATCCCTTATCTCCTGTAGTCAAACTATGATGCTGGGGAAATTAAACTTCTAAATTCTGCGGTCTTCTTTTTCCAGTAGAAACAGCCCATCATTGGACATCTGAGGAGCTTATTCCTGCATTACCAGATGAAATTCTAATGGAATCCTCTGAGGTAGTTTACTTTGGAAGACATTGCTAATTCTCCTCAGGAATAAACCCCACCACCCCTCTTTGCTTATAAAACTTTAACAAAATTAAAGACATGGCAGACCCCAAAACATGAGGTCCAAAGTGTGACACATGAGGATATATACTGCATTCCAAAAGGAATACATGATTTTTACACTTTATACTGAGAGAAATCGGGGAAATATATACACCCTTAAAATCAATTCCCACAGTTAATCGCCTGATTTTTGTTGCTTCAGAATTGATATTAAAGGTATAGTATAATGGTGGAAGGAACATATAGTTGCGTAAAGCTAATTTGATTGATACAGGCCCACTAAGCAGAGGTTCTATATTCAACATTATAGCTCGAAGAGTGAGAAGGGGCTTTAGCAGTTTGTTTTGTTGGTTGGCTGAAACATGGACCAAAAGTTGGGCTGTACTAAAAGAACTGCTTTGGTATTATTTAGAATATATCTAATCACAAATGGAGATTAGAATTTTCAAGAGAATTTATAATATCAGACCTGCTCAACCATCCCAGGAGTGAACAGAGGACATGCCTTTAACTATGACTTTTATACATAAATTTGTGAAGAGAATGGTAGCATCCTTGTAGAGCTCTGTGGTTGTTTTTCTCTGTAGGTCAGATATTGCCATGTGAACTGCTGCCATTGAACTGGTTTCCTTAAAAAATTGGAATAATTTGAACCTAGGGTGACAGTTGTTAAGTAGTAGTATCTAATCTCCAAAAGCAAGATGGACATAGTTATTATAATGGAGAGCAGGGTCAAAGCAGTAATCAGAATAGTATGATTTGCATAAATCATTAGTTAGATGATCAAGGGATACCTAGAAGCAAAATAGACATTCTACTAAACTCTTACTTGGTCTCTATAAATGTGAGAGTTGTAGTTGAAGTGAATAAAAGTCTAATTTTAATGACAAAATGAGTCACAGCCCCTCAAAAATTTCCAGAATTCAGTCAATTTACAAACCTAGAAACCCTCATGTGAAGGGAAGGTCACTTTCCCATAAGGAATAACTTTGCTACTCTGAAGAAAATTTATATGGTTAATCTTTCATACAGACTTCCTAAAAGAAAGCCACACTCTTTTATCATTGTGCCTCTGCATTGCAGAAAATGGAACAGTCAGATTTTTCACAGGTTATTGGACACTAGCTCTGAACTGGCACTAACTCCAGGGTCACAAAACATCATTGTGGTCCACCATTCAGAGTAGAGGCATATGGAACTCAGGTGCTCAATGAATTTTGAGCTCATTTCTGTCTCATACATGGCCAATGCATCCTTAAATCCACCCTGTGTATATTTTCCCAGTTCTAAAATACATAATTAGAATAAACATACTTAACAACTGGCAGAGTTCCCATATTGCTTCCATGACCTGTGGAGTGAGGGCTATTGTTATAGGAAAGGCCAGTGGAAGCCATTACAACTGCCTATACCTAGGAACATAGTAAATCAAAAGCAATATCACATTCCAGAAGAACTTTCAGATATTAGTGCCACCATGAAGATATTAGAGGCTGCAAGTGTGATGATTCCAACAACAATAAATATTTCCTATATGGTCTGTGAGGACAACAGATGTATCTTGGAGGATAACAGGGGATTATCTTAAAGTTAACCCAGTGATGAATCCAACTACAGCTGTTGTTCCAGAATGATATCATTGCTTAATCAATTTAACACATCCCCTGGTACCTGGTATGCAGGTATTGATCAGGAAAATGTTTTTTTTTTTGTTTTTTTTTTTTACATTTGTTGGTACAAATCACCAGAAACTATTTTTTTCAGCTGGCATGGTCATCAGTAAACCTTCACTATTGTATGTCAGGGGTATATCAACTATTCAGTCTTATGTCATAATTTAGTCCAGACGGAACTTGCTCATCTTTCTATTATAGAAGACACATCCTGGTCCCTTATACTGATGACATATTGATTGGACTTAGTGAGCAAGAGGCAGCAAACTGCTTTAAATTTATTGATAAGACATTTATACTTCAGAGAGTGGGAAATAAATCTAACAATTGTTCAGGAGATTTACATCTTAGTGAAATTGCAGGCATCCAATGGTTTGCTGTAAGTTGAGTTATCCCTTCTAAGGTAAAGAATAAGCTGTTGCATCTGACCCCTAGGATGACCAAAAAGTAGGCACAACTTCAGGAAGGCCTCTTTGGATTTTGGAGGCAACATATATGTGGTGTCTGGGAGCTATATATTCCAGAAAATCATGTTTTTAAACCTAACCCATTCCTGTGGCTATGAACTCTTGTAAATATGACCTTTTGGGGAGGTTACATTAGTTAAGGTGTGGTCCAGAGGAATCAAGATAGGCCTTAACTTAATTACTAAAGGCTATTTAGGGAAGGTCACAGAGATGTAGAAAGCTAGAGGGAGCAGCCAGGAGCTGAGAGTCATCAGAACCTAGGTAGAAGAAGGAGGAACCAGGAGAGTCTGCCACATGCATTGCCATGTGACAGAAAAACCAAGGGTCAAGAATTTCCAGCATTCAGACCAAGAATGCCACAATATTCTGGGGAAAAACATTGCTTTGATGATGCTTTGATTTTGGACTTCTCCTAACCTCAAAACTGTGAGCCAATAAATTCACATTGATTGAGACAATCCTTTGCTTGTTATTGCTTTGACAACCAGGAAACTAAAACAATATACCTCATTTAATTGCAGTATACTGGCCCATTATCTGAGTGACCTGAACAGTGGCTAGCTTTCTGGAGAGAAGAAAAACTGATATCTCTGCTTTATTTCCAGTCTTCCATGCAGGCTGCTTTGCTCCTTGTGCTATATGATCCAGTATGGCCAGTGGTGTTTGAAGGGGAAATGGAAAATAGAGATGTCATTTGGAGCATTTGCAGACAGCTGTAAGTGAATCACAACATAAAACCTCAGGATTTTGGATAAAGCCCTGCCATAACCTTTGGATAAGTACTCTTTTTTTTTTTTTTTTTTTTTTTTTTTTTTTTTTAAGAAATAGCTTTAGCTTCCTACTGGGCTTTAGCAGACTAAACATGTAACCTTGCTATGAAACCAGGATTGTCCACCTTGTACTGGGTATTGCCTGATTCAACAAACACAGAGATGGAGGTGCACAGCAGGACTCTACCATCAAATAAAAGTGGTAAATATAAGATTAGGTGCAAGGAGGCCCTGAAGGCTCAGTTAAGTTATATGTAGAAGTTGTCAAAATGTACATGGTCCCCACTCCTGCCATATTAAGTTATCTCTCCTCCCTGTACCTTTGGCCTCTTGGGGAGTATATTAGTCAGCCAAAGGGGTGCTGATGCAAAGTACCAGAAATTGGTTGGCTTTTATAAAGGGTATTTATTTGGGGCCAAAGCTTACAGTTACAAGGCCCTAAAGAGCCCATCTCATGGTTTGTTTCTCAGCAAAGTCAATTGCCACGTGTTGAAGCATGTTGGTTGCAGATCTCTGCAAAGGTTCAGCTTCCCTCTCTCAGCTACAGGCTGACATAGAGCTTGTCTCCCCAGGGCCACCAGATCAAAGTTCTCTCCTCCTATGTGTGTTCTTCTGTGTGTCTCCTGGAGTGAGTGTCCATTTATATCAGCTCACCAAGGGGGCAGGGTTTTAACCTGAGTTATACCCTGCTGACATGATTGACTCAAAGCCCTTAATTTAATGAAATTTAATCAAATACATCTCAGCTGAATCTAATACAATCAAAGGGTATCATACCCAGAAGAACAGACCAGTTTTCAAACATAATCTTTCTTTTTGGAATTAATAAATAATCTCACATTGCCACAGGGAGTTCCTCATAATCAGTTGAATAAGGAAGATGAACCTTGGGCCTTTTTAAAAGATATTTTCTGCACGGTCCACAGGCACTACCCAAAAGTGGACAACTATAGGACTACATCCTCTTTCTGGGTGTCTCTGAAGGATAGTGGTGAAAGAAATCTTCCTAGTGAGCAGAAATTTATTTCAGCAGTACACCTGGTTGTTCATTTGCTTGGAAGGAGAAATGGACAGATGTGTGATTCTACACTGATCCATGGGCTCTGGCCAATGGTTTGCTCAAAAAGTCAGGGATATGGAAGGAATATGACTGGAAAATTGTAACAAGGAGGTCTTTGTGAAGGCATGTGGATGTACATGTGTATATGGGCAGTAATATGAAGTGATTTGTGTCCCTTTAAATGTAAAATAAATGGTAACATCAGAGGAGGAATTTAATAATGATGTGGCTAGACTGATACATAATTTGGATACCTTTTGGCCTCTTTCCCCAGTCACTCCTGTCATTGTCCAATGGACTCATGATCAAAGTGGACATGGTTGGAGGGATGGAGGTTATTCATGGTTTCAGAAACATGTACTTCTACTCATTAGGGCCAGCCTTGCTACAGACATTGCTTAGTGCCCAATCTGCCAGAAAGAGTGACCAGCAATGATTCCCTACTATGGCACCATTCCCTAATGTGATCAGCCAGCTGCCTCATGGCCTATTTATTACATTGGACCTCTTCCGTCATGGAAGGCACTACATTTTGTCTTTATGGAATAGACATTTACTCTGGATATGAATTTGCCTTACCTGCATAGACTTCTTTTGCCATATCCATACTTACAGAATGACTTATCTATCATCTTGATATTTCCCACAGAATTGCTTCTGGTCAAGGAAATCACTGCAAAGCAGTAAAGTGCAGTAATGGACCAAAGCTCATGGAATTCCCCAGTATTATCATGTTCCTCATCATCCAGAAACACCTTTATCAATAGAACAATGAAACATCCTTTGGAAGATTAAATTATCACATCAGTTATGTGGAAATATCTTGTAGAGCCGGGGCAATGTAGTCCGGGAAGCTGAATATGCTCTAAATTGGTGTCCAATATATGTGCTGCTTCTCCCTTAGCCAGGATTCATGGGCCCAGGAATCAAGTGATGAAAACTGAAGAGGCACCACCCATTATTAGACCCTGTGATTCACTAACAAAATGTTTCCACTGACCCTGTGACCTTATGCTCTGTTGTTATAGAGGTCTTATTTCCAAAGGGTTGGAAAGCTTCCATCAAGATACACAATGGTTACATTTATCTAGAATTCAAGACTGCAACCCAATCACTTTGAGTTTATCATGTTGCTGAATGAACAGACAGAGAAGGGAGTTACTGTTCTGGCTGGGGCAAGTGATTCTGATTGCAAAAGGTAGTTGGGTGGCTGCTATACCATGGAGTAAAGAAGAGTAAGTCTGGCATACAGGCCATCCTTAAAGTGTGTATCAGTACTATTATGCCCTACTATTAAAGTAAATGGAAAACAACAATTTAATTCAGGCCTAAGTACTAATAACCAAGACTTTTCAGGAAAACAGGTTTGGGTCAACCCACTAGGCAAAGAATCATGACCAGCTGAGATGTTTTCTGAGGACAAAGGAAACAAGGAATGGGTTGAGTAAGAAGGTAGTTTTAGTTACAAATACCAGCTATGACCATGTGACCATTTGCTGAAATGAAGACTATTTTTATGAGTATTGTCTTCTTTACTTTGTCACGAATTTCTTAATTTTCTTCCCTTTGTCATATAACATATGTTGTTTTAAATTTACATAATGGTATTTAAGTGGTAGTGTTTCAAGGACAAGAGTGAAAATTCAAAATATAACTTATTTAATACATTAATATAAAGGAAATATTACGGTTTAAATTTCTTAGTAAATAGGTTATTAAGTTGTCTTTTAAAAAATATTGCTAAGAAGGTTTCTTTCATCTTTCTTCTTAACCTAATGGACCAGTAACTCTTAAGCTAGAGGAATCATAAAAGCCCTTCTAGTGTGTAATACCACCCCATGCTTTCTGAGGTCCTTCTAGACTAGTAGGGCTCAGAGACCCCACTGTCTAGGAAACATAAATCAAGGTGTAGGGTCAGAAACATGCTTTACATACAGTAGAAATTTACATGGAAAGATATTAGACACCTGTGTGTGCTTACTGATATTTTTAGGACCCAAACCATTTCTATGCATTTATTTACCCAATCTAATATAATTACAAAATACACACTTTCATATTCCCAATTTATTTTTGGTTTATGTTCCGTAATGTATAAGTTTTCATGCTATATTTCTACAATCATCTATTTGTTTCTTTTAGCTTAGACAATGCACAGTTTAGCCAAGGGTTTTATTGGTTTTTCAGTTTCAGAGATTTCATTACCAATATGAGGTTTCAAAAGATGAAAGTAAAATAATTCAGCCAACAAAAACGCATCAGCAAAGAAAAATGAACTCCTTATTTAAATAGAGAGTTCATATTGGATTTTATTCTTTAATTTATATCATGCCCCCTTTCCCCTTTGGAAAAGCAACAGTTAGGACTCTAGAGGGAATATGCTTCTCTTCTTGAATAAACCCCAACACCACCAACCTAATAATGACCTCTCATTTTTATAACTGATCAACATAATAAGTTGAAAAATAATCTTAATTTTTCAGTACTGACAATTTTGTTTCTTCTCATGCTCTAGAGTAAGATACAAGAAAAGTTTTCCCAGGAATTGTTTTGCCTGACTAAAGTAAACAACGAGTTCATGTTATTAGTATGTTTATTTTCTGTAACAAGAAAACACCATTCTGGTAAATTATGATTTTACAATCAACTTGCTATAAATTTGCATTTTTCATGATAGACAAGTAAACACTCTTTTAGTATATTATTACACAGTTTTATATTGTTAGATTCTTCCTTGGCTATGAGAATTATTTTATTTTGTTGGAGAATATCCATATTTCATCAGATTTGTTCTAAAATGTTTAAGGTTAAAATGTCAGTATTTCTGCAATATACTTTCAAATGTTTAAATGGAGTTTTGAGAAACAATTTTATATTTTAAGAACATTAGAAATTATATATATGCCCAGATATATATATGATAATTAAACTTGATAAAGGAATGTGCACTTTTTTTTAAACAATTGAAAGAATATATATTTACACATTTAAAACTATATATGTGTAGGTAATATGTTAGCAATTAATAAATTCATGTGAAAGTTACATTGGTGTTCATTATAGCATTTCAATTAATCTATATCTTGTAAAGTGTTGGATAAAATCAAATATGACCATCAAAACAACAATCTTGGGAAAAATATGTCTCATAGACAATCGCCAAGCCCTCATCTCTAATCAATTTCTCTATTACTGTGGAAAGCACAGAAACTCTTAAGCACACACTGAGCTTTTGGGAAAATAGTCTATTCACATTTAACCAAAAACTTTGTCTATATGTACTTTTTTCGTTTATTACTGTCCTTTGTTTATCTCTGTGATAATTTGAAGTTTCGTAATTTTTTTCGCTTCTTACAAGTATTTTTTGTACTTTAATGAAATAGGTTTCAATCACTATTTTTGCATGTCACTTCTACTCTTCAAGGCTTGGACAATAGAGATGAATGCTCTACTATGAAATATGGGGAAATGCTTGCACGTTTCCTCCTAATTGTATTCTCTTCTTCAATTCTGGAATGTGATTGTTTATTGTGTTGATTTGGAATCATGTTACTCTTGAATAAAAGAAAATCCCCCTAAATGTTTCTATTGCAAAATAGGCTTTACTTTTCTGCCACACTAAAGAATTGCAGAAATGAAATGCCAGCTCCAAACATCACTAGACAACAAGGCTTCTTTAATTTTATCTTCAGGTACCCAAGCACATGGCTCTGAGTCCCCAAATACAGAAATGAGCACTGCAGCACCAACCATGACTTCAAGGTCAAGACACCTGGAAAGGTGGAAGGCAGTGGGGCCTAACTGATCTCCTTGTAAGAGTTTTTCCTTAAATTAGCTCCAAAAAATTCCACTTACTCAATATTTTTAAAAGTTGAATTAAATGGCTGCATCCACCCACACCCACTACATCTAGGAACACATGGAAGAATTGCTTTGTTTATATTGGGGACAAATCTTAGGAAGTCGACTAGCAATGCCAGGCACTGCATATTTGACACTTCATATTTTCATTAATGTTACATATAAAATAGCATATTATAAAAATAATGATGATGATGGACAACCCTCATCCCAAACAACAAAAAGTATCCACAACTGCAAGCAAACAGTTTTTTTCCATCTACCACATAAGGTCTAAGTCTCCTCTCCATCTAAAGAAGAGCAGGCATAAACATCCCCAAATATTCAAGGCTGAGGAATGAACAAACATAAGGAGGGAATGTGCAGACCAAAGTAGACATTATTATTCTAATAATGGAAAAACCTATAACCTTGATATAAAATAGTGAGGGAAAGGGGAGGGAAAAATAGGTGGAACATAGGATAATTTTAGGGCATTGGAATTAAGTGTAAACCACAATGTAAACTATAGACCTTGGTTAGTAGCAATGCTTCAGTATATATTCATCAATTGTAACAAGTGTGCCACACTATTGTAAGATGTTATTAATGGCAGAAGATGTGGGTGGAGGAGAGTATATGGGAGTCCCTTACACTTTTGATGTAAATTTTGTGTAACCTAATGCCTCTTTAAAAGTAAAGTTTATTATATATAAAAAAGAAAAGGTTAAAAAAAGCAGGAATTACTTGCAATAAATACAGTAGATCACAGGAAAAAAAAGATTTTTTCCTGAAAGAAATCCAAAAAATTCCACTTACTCTTATATTTGAAAAATTTGAATTAATGGCTGAATCCACCCTCACCCACTCCTTCCAGGAAGGCCTGGAAGCATTGTTTTTTATTGGAGACAACTCTTAGAAAGGCAACTAGCAGTGCCAAGCACAGTATATATTGTCACTTCATTGTTGCTTCTTACTTTTATTAATGTTACATATAAAATATCATCTTATGGGTTTAAGTGGGCACTGACCATCTCTCTTGCAAAAGACAGCTGATTGGGGACAGGATCCTGCCCAAATGAGCTGTTCTGGTAGCACACGGAGTGGGAGCATTTGGGACTTCATTTTGGAGGGAGCTGGACAGAGAGAGAGACTGCTCAAGATAAAACTGGAACATAGAAAATAGCAAGGAAATAGAAAAAAGAACAAAGTGTCAAAGAGAAAAGTTAACACACACACAATACCAAAGCTTAATAAAATTCCAGAGCAGAGAGAGAAACTAATCAACTGAATAGAACCATCAAGATAAAATGATGACCAGAGGGGAAAAAAAATTACAAACCATACTGAGAAACAGGAACACATGGACCAGTCCAATGAATAAACTAAAAGCCAGGAATAGATGCAGAACATCGAACAACTAATCAAAGCTGTCCAAATAAATATCATGGACCAACTTAATGAAGTGAAGGAGGAGATTAAGGATATTAAGAAGACACTGGGAGAATATACTGAAGAAATTGTAAACATACATAAAAAGATAACAGATATGGTGATAATGAATAGCACAATCCAAGAAATAAAAAAGATGCTGGAATCACATAACAGGAGAATTGAACAGGCAGAAGAAAGAATTAGTGATATGGAAGACAGTACATCTGAAATCAAATAGTAGAACAGATAGATAAAAAGATAGAATAAATCTAGCAGGGATTTGAGGATATAACTGACAATACAAAATGCACAAACATACACACTATAGGCATCCCAGAGGGAAAAGAGAAGGGAAAGTGAACAGAAGGAGTGTTGAAGGAAATAATGGCTGAAAACTTCCCAACCCTATTGAGGGAAATGGACGTCCATGTCCAGGACGCACCCCAAACAGTATAAATCCCAACAGGCCTACTCCAAGGCATATACTTGTCAAAATGTCCAATGCTCAAGACAAAGAGAAAATACTCAAGGCAACAATAGAAAGAACCATCACATACAAGGGAAGCTGAATAAAATTAAGTGTTGAATTCTCATCTGAAACCATGGAGGCAAGAATACAGTGGTATGACATAGTTCAGGTACTAAAAGAAAAAAAACTTCCAGCAATGAATTATCTATACAGCAAAGCTGGCATTCAAAAATGATGGATAGTTCCAAATATTCACAGGAAAACAGAAATTAAGATATATGCTCTTCAAGAAATACCAAAGGAAGTTCTACAGGTTGAAAGGGAAAAAAACAGGAGAGACTTGGAGAAGAGTGTAAGAACAAATAAAAAGACAAAAAGAGAAATGAAAACAACATATGACATACATAAACCCAAAGAAAATATGGCTGATGTAATTCCTTGAGAGAATTAACACTGAATGTGAATGGATTAAACTCACCAGTCAAGAGACATAGTTTGGCAGAAAAGATAAAGAAATATGACCCATCTATATGTGGTCTACAAGAAACCACTTTAGACCCAGGGATTCAAGGAAGCTGAAAGTGAATGCCTGGAAACAGTTTTTACAAGCAAACAGCAACCAAAAAAGGGCTGGAATAGCTATACTAATATCAGACAAAATAGACTTTAAATGCAAAATTATTGTAAGAGACAAAGATGGTCAGTATATATTAGTAAAAGGGGTAATCTTTCAAGAAGAAAGAACAATCATAAACATTTCTGTACCTAATCAGGGAACCCCAGAATACATGAGGCAAACACTGGAAAGACTAAGTAGAGACATAAATGCTTCTGCAATTATAGTGAGGGACTTTAATACACCATTACCACCATTAGCCAGAACACCTAGATGGAGAATCAAGAAAGAAACAGACTCTGAATAATACATTAGAGGAGCTGGACCTAATAGAAATATACAGAATCCTACACCCAAATACAGAAGGATATACATTCCTCTCGAGTGCATATGGATTGTACTCCAAGATAGACCACATGCTAGGCCACAGAACAACTCTCAATGAATTCAGAAAAAGTGGAATTATACAATGTTATTTCTCTGAGCACAATGGAATGAAATTGGAAATCAGTAAGTGTCAGATAACCAGATTAGGCACAAAGATATGGAAGTTAAACAACACACTCTTAGACAAATAGTGGGTCAAGGAGAAAATCTCAAAAGAAATCAATACCTATCTTGAAATGAATGAAAATGACAACACAACCTATGGGATGCAGCAAAAGATGTACTGAGAGGGAAATTCATAGCCATAAACGCATATATTAAAAAAAGACGAAAGAGCTAAAATTGAAGACCTACATGCACAACTGGGAGAATTGGAAAAACAACAACAAACTAACCCAAAAGGAAGTAGAAAGAAGGAAATAACAAAGATTAGAGCAGAACTAAATGAAATTGAAAATGAGAAAGCACTAGAAAAAATAAACAAAGCCAAAAGCTGGTTCTTTGAGAAGATCAATAAAATTGACAAACCCTTAGCCAGACTAACAAAGAAAAAGAAAGAGCAGATGCAAATACCCAAAATAAGAAATGAGGAATGGGATCTCACTACTGACCCCACAGAAATAAAGAGTATCATAAGAGGATACTTTGAAAAATTATATGCCAACAAGAATGATAATTTAGAGGAAATGGACAAATTCCTTGAAACTCACAAGCAGCCTGTATTGAAGAAAGAAGAAATTGATGAATTCAACAGACCAATTATGACTAAAGACATAGACTAGTCATCAAAAATCTCCCAACTAAGAAGAGCCCAGGACCAGACAGCTTCACACGTGAATTCTACCAAACATTCTGGAAAGACCTAACAACAATTCTGGTTCAACTCTTCCAAACAAGAGAAGTAGAAGGAACATTGCCTAACTCATTCTATGGGGGAAACATTACCCTAATTCCAAAGTCAAATAAAGATACCACAAGAAAGGAAAATTAGAGACCAATCTCTCAAATGAAGCTAGATGCTAAAATCTTCAACAAAATACTTGCTAATCACATTCAATAACATATCAAATGAATTATTCACCATGACCAAGTGGGTTTCATCCTGGGTATTCAAGGATGGTTCAACAAAAGAAAATCAAGCAATGTAATACAGAAAACTACACAACATTGTTAAAGGAAATCAAAGAAAACTAAAAAAAAAAATGGAATAATATTCCCTGTTCATGGATAGGAAGACTAAACATCATCAAGATGTCTATCCTACCCAAACTAAACTACAGATTTAATGCAACCCCCAAAAAAAAAATCAACACTGTGTTTTCTAATTAATTGGAAAACTAACTACAAAATATATTTGGAAGGGTAAGAGACCCCAAATAGCCAAAGACATATTGAAAAAGAAAAATGAAGTTAGAGATTTCATACTACCTCACTTTAAAACATACTACAAAGCTACAGTGGTGAAAACCGCAGGGTATTGGCACTAGGATAGACATACTGACCAATGGAACTGAATTGAGAGTTCTGATATAGATCCTCAAATACATAGTCATCTGATAGTCAACAAGGCCACCAAACCCATTCCATTGGGAGAGAATTGCCTCTTCAACAAATGGTCCTTGGAGAAATGGATATCCAAAAGAATGAGAGAGGAACGCTACTGCACACTTTATACAAAAATCAACTCAAGATGGGTCAAAGATCTAAATATAAGAGCCAAGACCATAAAGACCTTGGAAGATAATGTAAGGAATTCTCTACAGGACCTTGTAATAGGAAACGGTTTCATGAACTTCACACCCAAAGCACAAGCAGCAAAAGGAAAAATAGATAAATGGGATCTCCTCAAAATTAAAAAGTTTTACACCTCAAAGGATGTTATCAAGGAAATAAAAAGGCAGCCTACCCAATGGAAGAAAATATTTGGCAACCATATATCTGATAGGATCCTAATATCCTGCATATATAAAGAAATTCTACACCTTGAAAATAAAAAGACAAACAATCCATCTTAAAAATGGGCAAGTGACCTGAGAAGACACTTCTCCAATGAAGAAATAAAAATGTCTAAAAAGTACTTGAAAAGATGCTCAACATCACTAGGTGTTAGGGAAATGCAAATCAAAACTACAATGAGTTACCATCTTACACCCATTAGAATGATGGCTATTAAAAAAACAGACTACAAGTGTTGGAGAGGATGTTGAGGAATGGGAACCCTTTTCCACTGCTGGTGGGATTGTGAAATGGTCCACCCACTGTGGAGGACAGTTTGGTGGTTCCTGAAAAAGTTAACTACAGAACTTCCATATGATCCAGCATTTCCACTGCTGGATATATACCCAAAAGAATTGAAAGCAAAGACACGAACAGATATACGCACATCAATAATCATAGTGGCACAGTTCAATGTTGCCAAAAGTTGCAGTCAACCCAGGTGCACATCAACAAATAAATGGATAAACAAAATGTGGTACATACATTCAATGGAATATTACTCAGCTGTAAGAAGGAATAAAGTGCTAACACATGGGATAACATGGATGAATCTTGAATACCTTATGCTGAATGAAGCAAGCCAGGCATTGAAGGATGAACACTACATGAACTCACTGATATGAATTTTAAAAATTGAGCAGTCTCAGAGAGCTATTATCTGAAAGATAGGTTTACAAGAAAGAGAAAGAGAATATAAGATTGTGAGCCATCACCCATATAGACATAATCTATAGCAAAGTGATAGAGTGTAGTTGCATATTAAAGGGATAGGTCAGGAGGGTAGTTATATTATTGGGTTGGGTGGTGTAGGGCTGACAGGTGGGTAGATTGGGAATGGTGGGTTAAAAGACCCAGGAAGAATTGGGAGAGGGGCCAGGTGAACACTTAGGATTTGTGGGTATGAGGTGAGAAGCACAGAGGTGGGAATGCTCTTATGGCAACATGACAGGGAAGGTTCACTGGTTTAGGGTGTTGGTTGGGCAGGCATTCAGGACAGGGAACACCTGGAGCCGGCTTCTAGGGAGTGAGTGAGTGTTCATTCTGTTATAATGTGTTCTATCAGTGGGTGGAGACCCACATAATGAGTGGGAAGGAGTTGGACTCCCATCTTTGGGAGGACTGATATATTCAGAAATAGGCAGGGGTCTCTCAAGACCAAGGACAGCTCCTAGTGGGGAAGGATGGACCAGTATGTCAAGACCTCTTGTTGCATGTAACTATGAATCTTGTCATCCAATGAGTCAAGCCAAGGGGTCATCATGGGCTCTGGGGTGAGGAGGAGGGTGGAACAGAATAGATCAAATAGGGGGTATTTAGTGTCCAGTGGAAATGTTCTTCATTACCTTACACTGATGGACACAGGACATGTTAAATATCATCAAAATTTATAAAAGTGTACGGTCTAAAATGTGAACCATAATGTAAGCCATTGACAATGTTTAGTAGCTATGTTTCACTATGTGTTATCAGTTATAACAATGCTACCATCCACATATAAGAAGTGTTGTTATGTTGTTATGGGGGGGAGAAAAGGGAGATGAGGATGAGTATATGAGAGTCTCTTGTATTCTGTTTGTGACTTTGCTGTGACCTAGAACTTCTTTGAAAGCAAAATGAAAATGATGAGACGCTGCGGAGTGAGAGGCAGAAGGTACCACAGTACAGATTGTACACCAAATGTTGTGGTGGTGAAAAGCAAAATGTTAAAAAAAATTATTTTTTATTTTTTATTTTTTCATTATCTTTTTATTTTTTGTATGTTCTACATTTTTTAAATATCCCAGTCTTTTAATTTAATTTTATTTTTAGTTTTTTCTTAAGTTTTCATCTATTTTCTCTCTTACATTTAAACTTATCATTATTATTCTATTTTCCTATTAATTGTATTTGGCTAGTGTAACGGCTTCATCTTTAAAGGAACTTTGGATCACAGAAGGGTTACAACTGGGGTGGGAGAGGATTGTTGGTGGGGGGTGTCAGGGTGTGGAGGTGCATGGGAGGAAGTTCACATGAACACACATATAAGGTATATAAAATTGTTCAAATGTTTATGGGACATTGTTACAGTGGGTGGAGAATCACTCAATAGAGGAGAGAATACTGAATTCCCAGCCTGGAGAGCTCTGCCACATTCTCCAAGGGAGCAGTAACAGTCCCCCAAGTGCAGGGCCAGTGTCTGGCAAAGGAGGATGATCCACTGTTGGGCTCTTGTTATTGATGACTAGCCTTATGAGTCTTTGCTCTTGAAATGGAAACTTAGCCTATTGTTATGGGGTGCTGAGAGCCTCCTTGGTGCCCAGATGTGGCCTCTCTCTAAGCCAAACTCAGCATATGAATGCATTACCTTCCTCCCAGCGTGAGACATAACACCTGGGGATGAGCCTCCCTGAAACAATGGGATTGCTACCAAGTGCCAACTGGCAATGTGGCTGGAAAAAGACTTCAAATAAAAGGGGGACAAGGTGATGATAAATGAGTTCATATGGCTAAGAAACTTCAAAGTGAGTTAGAAGGTCATCCCAGAGGTATTGCTTACACACATCTCAGTAGGATCTCATAGACTTCCAAAGTTGATATCACCCCAAATAGAGGGACTCCTGGGGGACCTGGAGACACCCAAGTCCTATGTCATGGCAGATAGTTTTGGAGTTTGGTGTCTTTCCAGTGGGCCCTACTTTGGAGTTTGTGCTCCTGAGAATGATAGAGTTAGATTCAAATATGTCTTCCCTGCACATGCTTCATCTGTCCTTTCTATTCTAAACTATAATTGCTGGGGTTTTTAGGTGTACATCCAGATACTGGAGTCTTTGGGCTGTCCATGTGCCAGCTGGGGCCAGAATCTTGGTGGAGCTGAAGCTCCTACTCTACAGCTCAATGGACTCACCCAGGACACCTGATGGGGAGAGGATGATGGACAACAGCCATCCCAGGGAATGGAGAGAGTCTGCAGCTGCAGGCAGGATAATCCCATGCATCTTATCCATGAGATATAAGCCCCCTCTCACTTGGAGGTGGAGTGGACATCACCATCCCAGACTCCTCAGGATTGGGGGAAGAGCTATGGAGTACAGTGGACTTACTGGTATTCTGTTATAGACATATTGTGATTCAAGCTATGGAAGAAATTACAACATTGATGTGGATCCAGTGAACACTTGAGGCTCTGAGGGCAGGGAAAGTGAAAAGCAGTTGTAAACAGGGGCTTTTTTGGGACTTGGGAATTGTCCTGACTGACATTACAACAACAGATATAGGCCATTTTATATCATCATATAACATGCAGAACTGTGTGGGAGAAAGAGTGGTCTACAATGTGAACTATGGTCCATGCTTAATGGTAAAGCCCCAGGTTGTGTTTATCCATTGCAGGTGATGTGCCACACTAATGAAGGATGTTTATGTCGGAGGTTGTGGGAGGTGTGGGAGGTGGGGTGAATGGGAATCCCTATATATTTTGTGTAACATTTATGTAATGTATCTTTTTAAAAAAATAAATTTTTAAAATAAGAAATAAATAAATACATTCATACATACATATATACATACCTAATAAGTAATAAAAGTTCTTTCAAGTGAAAAAAAGTAAAATAAAATATTATGAAAATTAAGTATCCTGAAAGTATATCTCTAAACACTGAAGTATTTGTACATCATTAGGCTTATTTTAAATCATCCTCAGCTCTGAATTTTCATCTGATGTTTGGTAAATTACTAATTATATACCAAAATTATTTTTCCTTTACTGTTTGAAGGGTGGTGGGGACCTTCCATTTAAAATCATCTGTACACATTACCTCCAGGATAGAGGATACAATTTCCAGCATCCCATGTAGCTAAGTGGAGCAATATGATCACTTTCAGGCTAATGAACTTTTAATAGATGTGATATATGATCTGGGTCATAATCATATAAGGGATGTGATTGACATCTACATTGCTTTTCACTATAGTCAGGTAAGAATCATACTTTGCAATTTTTTTCCATCATAGTTCATATGTTTGAGATCAACAGTCCAAAAAATCAGAGAGCAATGAGAAAGATGAAAACTGAATATCTGGAAAAGAGATTCCTTCTTTGTGGATTGCCTGGCAATTAAGCCTGTTCATGGAGTCAATCAGTCAATCAATCAAAATTAAAAAAGTACACTCTTTCATAGGGAAGTGTTACCTGACTCCCATCTAAAGAGGCTGGATGAGTTCCTAATGCAGTTATTACACCAGACTGTTAAAACTCATAACTTTATATATTTTAAAAATTAATGATCAAATTTATTAAAATTTTTATTTCTTCATTTTTTGACACATGGGGCTTCTCCTTCTTGATTCTTCTACCCAAGAAGGGATTGTTAAAGTTCTTAATCCCTGGTTTTAATAATAATATTTTTTATCATTTAAATATTAAAATTACTATAGAAAAATCAGATACAGTGATGATAATGAATATAGCTCATTTAATTTCCCCCAATTTTCTTTTATTTTTAATTAATAGTCTAAAATTAAATTACAATAAAAAGACTTTTTTTGCTCTGTGTTTTATGAATTGTAATGCATGTATAGATTTTTGTATTCACTATTACAATTACTCGGTAGACTGCTTTGCAAATATTCACCATCACTACTCTTTTGTAATCACACTAATCTCCCACCGGAACCCCTGGCAAAGTGTATGCTCTTCTCCTTCACTATAGTTTTGCCATTACAAGAAGGTCATATAAATGGAATCATACTGTATAAGACCTTTTGACAGTTTAAAGGTTTTTACACTCAAAATATTGCCTTTAAAAGTCACCTAAGCTTTTGCATATATCAATATTTTTTTTTTGCTTTTTTATTGCCAAGTATTATTACATTATAGGGATGTTCTGTTGTTTTTTAAATAAAATTTTATTGAAGTATGTTGTTCATACATGAATATACATAAATAATAAGTGTATAGTAAAGATTGTGAATTTACAACAAACATGCATATCATCTTACAAGGCTCACGTACATCTTCCCCCCACCGTCTTGCATTGTTGTGAAATATTTGTCACAGTCTATGTAAAAGCATTGTCAAAGTATTACTACTAATTATTTTCCCCCAACCCACACAATTATTAAAACCCTATATTATTATTATATGTGTGTTATCATCCATGAGAGAACATTCTCATATTTCTTCTGTTAACCACCATCTGTTTTCCACCACTGCATTCCTTGTGCTGTACAGCCCCATGCTTGTACAATCCATTCAAAGTGTATACTCAGTGGCTCTCATTTTTATCACAGTGTTGTGCTGTCATCACCTCAGTCAATTTTAGAACATTTTCACCAAAAGGAAAACGAAGAGCATTCTCATATTTACACTATTAACTGCACTCTTCATCCAGCACCAATATAACTATGTTATGTGTTTCCTAGATTATTCTCTAGTTGCCTTTCAATTGTCACTTACATCCACAAACTACTCCTTTCAACCACAATCACATTTATAAATCAGCAGTGTTAGTTATACTCACAGTGATTTGTTACTTTCAACACTATTCCATTCCAAACTTTTACAATTAAACTAATTAATAAGGCTACATACATTATGCATCAGCTCACATTCTCAAGGCACATTAAATTTCCTTGTAATGAATACTCTAGAGTTTACCTCTGTGAGTTTATTCATAGTAGTTCATATCAATGACACCATACAATATTTGTGTTTTTGCATCTGGCTTGTTTCAAGCAACATAATATCATTTAGGTTCATTCATGTTGTCATATGCATCCTGATTTTATTTCTTCTTACAGGTGAATGGTATTCTTTGTATGTATATACCACATTTTGTTTATCCATTCATCCACTGATGAACACTTGGGCTTATTTCATATTTTAGCAATTGTGAAAAATGCTGCTGTGTACATTAGTGTGCTAATGTCAGTTTGCATATCCTTGCTTTCAGTTCCTTTCAATACATTCCTAGTAACAGAATTACTAGATCATATGGCAGTTCTACATTCAACCTCTCGAAGTCCTGCCAAACTGTCTACCACATAGACTTCACCATTCTACATTCGCACGAACAGTGAAGGAGTGTTCCACTTTCTCCACTTCCTTTCTGTTTTTTTTTTTTAAACAAATCAATTTTTTAAATAAGTATTAATAAGGCATACAATTCATCCAAAGTGTACAATCAATGGTATTTGGTATAATCACATAGTTGTGCATTCATCACTTCAGTCATTATTACAGCATTTTCATTATTTCAATGATAATAATAATAAACAAAAAACAGACAAACAAGAAAATTCTTCAACTCTCAATCTCTCCATGTTCCCCTGCTGTACATAGCTGCCATTTCTGGCTATTCTTGCCTAAACATTCATTCATTTATTAAGCAGTTTTATTGAGATATATCCACACTCCATATGATCTATCCAGAGTGTTTAATCAATGGCTTTTAGTATAATCATAATGCTGTGCATTCATCACTACAAAAAAATTCTAGAGCAATGTCATTACTCCAAAAAGAAAAACTCCCACTGTTGAGCATTCCTTCCCAAGACCTTCAAAACACTAATCTAATTTCATCTTTACAAATTGATTTATATTTACATTTTATATAAATGGAATCATAAAATATGTAGCTCTTTCTGTCTAGTTTCTTTCACTTAGCATAATGTTTTTTGTCTGATACTAACATTTTGTAGTATTAATATAAATTTGTTCATCTTCAAAGAAAATGATCTTATATATGCAGTTTACCCATACATATTTCACATGCAGTTTTATTATGCTATATAATTCCATATCACATTTTTTAGCTTTCCTTTTTAATAATATACATGACCTTAGACTTTCTCTTTAATGTCCCATACTTTCAATTTCATGTCCCCATAATATAATTACTATTTTTTAAGTGTTTTATCTAGAAAAAATACTGGATTTTGTTGAATGCCTAGTAACAAACATTGTGTTGGGCTTTCACCTTTTCTATTGATTTTCAAAGATTAGCATGCATCCTTTTATTTTCTATTGATTTACAAAGATTAACATGCACAAGTTAACCTTCAGCTTTCCATTCTCTAAACTCATTCTATTTTCTGGTGACGTGTATTCAACTTAGTAACAACATGAGATTAAACAATGTATTTAGTTCATAGTAGTGCAATCATACATTATTTGTCTTTTTGTCTGGCTTGCTTTCACTCAACATAATGCTTTCCAGGTTAATCCATGTTGTCGTATGATTCATGACTTAACTTCTTTTTATAACTGCATACTATTCCATAGTGTGAATGTACCACAGTTTGTTTATCCATTTATCAGTCGATGGACACCTGGGTTATTTCCAACTTTTGGCAATCATGAATAATGCCACTATGAACATTGGTGTGCAGATATCTGGCTGTACCATTCTACATCCTGTCAACACTGATTAAGTGTTCCAATCACTCCACATCCTCTCCAACACTTGCAGTTCTTTGTCATTTTAATAGTCACCATTCTGATAAGTGTGAAATGATATCTCATTGTGGTTTTGATTTGCATTTCCTTAATGGCTAGTGATGTTGAACATTTTTTCATGTGGTTGTTTTTGTCATTTGTTTTTCTTCTTTGGACAAATGTCTATTCAAATCTTTTGCCCATTTCCTATCAAGTTGTTTGTCTTTTTACTGTTGAGTTGTAGCATCTCTTTATATACATTGGATATTAAACCATTATCGGACATGTGATTTCCAAATATTTTCTCCTATTGAGTCAGCTGCCTTTTCACCCTTTTGACAAAGCCCTGTGCGGTGCAAAAGTGTTTAATTTTGAGGAGGTCTCATTTATTTATTTTTTCTTTTGTTGTACATGCTTTGGGTGTAAGGTCCAAGAAACCACCACCATCTTAAGGTCTTTAAGATGTTTTCCCACATTTTCTTCTAGCAGTTTCATGGTCTTGGCTTTTATATTTATGCCTTTGATCTATTTTGAGTTGATTCTTGTATAGCAATTGAGATAGGGCCTCTTTTAGTCTATTGGTTATGGATATCCAATCCATATTGGTTATGGATATCCAGCACTATTTGTTGAAGAGAATTTTTTGTCCCATCAACATCGACTTCTTAGATTTGTCAAAAGCCAGCAGACCATAGAGATGAGGACTTATTTCTGGACTCTATTCCACTGATCAATATGCCTACCTTTATGCCAATACCATTCAGTTTTGACCACTGTAGTTTTGTAGTATGTTTCAAGTTCAGGCAGTGAAATTCCTCCATCACTCTTTCTTTTTAAGAATGTTTTTGGCTATTAGGAGGCACTTTCTCTCCATATAGTTGGTAATTTCCTTTTCCATCTCTGTAAAGTAGACCTTTGGAATTTTTATTGATATGGCATTGAATCAATAAATCAGTGTTGGTATGATTGATATTTTCACAATATTTAGTTTTCCAGTCGATGAACACAGAATGTCTTTCTATTTGCTTAGGACTTCATTGATTTCTTTTAACATTGTTTTGTAGTTTTCTGCATATAGGTCCTGTACTTCTTTGGTTAAATTAACTACTAGGTATTTGAGTCTTTTTGTTCCTATTGTAGATGGAATGTTTTCCCTGATTTCCACCTCAGACTGTTCAATACTAATGTACAGAAACATTACTGATTTTCACATGTTGATCTTGTATCTTGCCACTTTGCTGACCTAGTTCATTAGCTCAAGTAGCTTTGTCATAGACATTTCAGAGTTTTCTAAATATAGGATCATGTCATTCACAAATAGAGTTTTACTTCCTTTTTTCCTATTTGGATACCTTTTATTGTTTATTTTTTGCCTTATCTAATTGCTCTAGCTAAAACTTCTAGCACAATGCTGAATAACAATGATTAGAGTGAGCTTCCTTGTCTTGTTCCTGATCTTAGATGGAAAGCTTTCAACCTTTCTCCATTAAGCACGATGTTGACTGTGGGTTTTTAATATATAGCTTTTTATCATATTGAGGAATTTTCCATCCATTCTTATCTTTTGAAGTGTTTTTTTTTTTTTTTTTATCAAGAAAGGATGCTGGATTTTGTCGAATGCCTTTTCTGCATCTATTGAGATGATGATGTTTTTTTTTTCCCTACAATTTTTACTGTGGTATATTACGTTGATTGATGCTCTTATGTTGAACCAGCCTTGCATACCAGTAATAAATCCCACTTGGTCGTGATGTATAAATCTTTTGATATCCTGTTGGATTCTACTTGCAAGTATTTTGCTGAGAATTTTTGCATCTATATTCTTTAGAGAGATTGAACTGTAATTTTCTTTTCTTGTAGTGACTTTATCTGGCTTTGATATTAGGATTATGTTGGCTTCATAAAATGTGTAATTTTCCCTCCTCCTCAATTATTTGGAAGAGTTTAAACAGGATTGGTGTTAATTCTTCTCAAAATGCTTGGTAGAATTAACCTGTGAAGCTGTCTGGTCCTGGAGTTTTCTTTGTTGGGAGATTTTTAATGCCTGTTTCAATCTCTTTAAATGTAATTATTTTCTTAAGTTCTTGTATTTCTTGTAGTGTCAGTGTAGGTTGTTTGCTCATTTGTAGGAATTTGTCCATTTCATCCAGGATGTCAAGTTTTTTGGCATACAGTTTCTTGTAATATCCTTTTATGATCCTTTTTAATTCTATAGCATCTGTCATAACATTATCCTTTCATTTCTGGTTTTATTTGTATCTTCTCTCTTTTTTCTTTATTAGTCTAGCTAAGGATTTGTCAATTTTATTGATCTTCTCAAAGAGCCAGCTTTTGGTTTTGTTGATTTTCCCTATTTTTTCTCAATTTCATTTATTTCTGCTTTAATTTTTATTATTTTCTTCATTTTGCTTGCTTTAGGAATGGTTTGCTATTCTTTTTCCATTTTCTCCAGTTGTTCATTTAGTTTTGTGATTTTGGCTCTTTTTTCTTTTATAATATAAGTGTTTATAAATTTCCCTCTCAAGACTGCTTTTGCTATATCCCATAAGTTTTAATAAGCTGTGTTCTCCTTTCCATTCATCTCAATACATTTACTGATTTCTCTTGCAAATTCTTCTTTGACCCACTGATTATTTAGGAGTGTATTGTTTAGCCTAAACCCATTTGCAAATTTACCTCGTTCCTGTCTATTATTGATTTCCAGTTTCCTTCCATTATGATCTGCAAAGGTGCTTTGTATAATTTCAATCTTTTTATATTTATTGGAGAGCTGTGTTGTTACCAAACATGTAGTATATCCTGGAGAAAGATCCATAAGCACTTGAGAAGAATGTATAATATAACCCGCTGAGTTTAAGTACAATGTTCTTTATATGTGTCAAGCTTGTTTATCTTATTATTCAGGTTCTCTTTTTCCTTGTTGATCTTCTGTCTAGTTGTTCTATCTAATGATGTGAGTGGTGTGTTGAAGCCTCCAACTATTATTGTAGAGACGTCTATTTCTCTCTTCAGTTTTGCCAGAGTTTTCCTCATTATTTTGGGGCACCCTGCTTAGGAGCATATGATATGAAAGACTGCAATTTCTTTCTCGTAGATTTTTCCCTTTTATTAATATATAATGGCCTTCTGTATCTCTTATAACTTTTTGCATTTAAAGTCTGTTTTGTCCAATATTTGCCCTTTTGGTTACTATTTGTGTGACATACCTTTTTCCAACCTTTCACTTTAAACTGGTTTGTATCCCTGGGTCTATGATGAATATCTTGTAAGCAGCAAATGGATAGCTCATTGTTTTTTTATTCTACTCTGCCAGCCTATATCTCTTGATTGGGGAGTTTAATCCATTCACATTCAATGATATAACTGTAAGTGCATTATTTATTTCCACCATTTTGTTCTTTTGTTTGCTTATGTCATATCTTGTTTTTGTCTGTTTTTTTACTCATTTGGGTACTCCTTCTGCTATTCTTTCATCAATACTCTATTCCAAACCTCTCTCTCCTGTCTTTTAGTTTTGGGTTGTAAGGCTTCCTTTAATATTTCCTGCAAAGGTGGATTCTTTAATACAAACTCTGTTAGTTTTTGTTTGTTTGTGAATGTTTTAAATGCACCTTCATATTTGAAGGACAGTTGTGCTTGATAAAGAATTCTTGGCTGACAGTTTTATTCTTTTAGTATCCTAATTGTATCATATCACTGCCTTCTTGCCTCCATGATTTCTGATGAGAAATCCACACTGTCTTACTGGGCATTACTTGTATATGATGGCTTGTGTATCCCATTTTGCTCTCAGAATTTTCTCTTTATCCTTGCTGTTTGACATTCTAATATGTGTCTGGGAATAGATCTTTTCACATTTATTCTGATTGTGGTATGCTGCCTTTCTTGGTCATGTAAGTTCATTTCTTTCCTAAGAGTTGGGAAATTTTCAGCTATTATTTTCTCAAATACTCTTTCTGCCCCTTTTCTCTTCTCATTTTGGAAATCCCATGACATGTATGTTGTTGTGTTTCATGTTATCATTCAACTCCCTGTACCTCTGCTCTATTTTTTTTTCATTCTTTTCTCTCTTTGTTATTTTCTGTCTTTAATTTCAGCTGTTCTGTCTTCTGAATTACTTATCCTTTCTTCCATTATTTCAAGCCTGCTTTTGTATGCCTATAATGTATTTTTGATCTGACCTATGATATCTTTCATTCCCAGGAGTTCTTTTACTTTTATTCAGGTTTTCACGTTCTTCTTTGTGCTTGCTCAGTGTCTTCTTTCAACTGGTAAATGAATATGTGAAAAAATCTTCAAATTCACTAGGAATGAAAACTTGCAAACATAAAACAATAGACATCAATTTGGGCATTAAATAATTTAAAAATTTAACAGTGTCTTTCTCCATGCAGCTATGGATATAATGGGAAAGGTATTCCTCCAAACACTTAGTGTATTTTAAAGTAGTAGAATGTTATAGGAAGTAAATTTGCACCTGTTATCAAGAGAATAAAAATGTTTATATGGATTAAAATAGGGATTTTCATAGAAATTAAATATCTTAAAATATTAGGATATAGATAATTGAGAAAAGTTAATTATTCGTATATTCATAGTCACTAAAATAGTAACAATCACTTCAAATAATAGGACACATATATATATATAAATTATTGTACATTGTCAAAATAGCATTGCAATGTGAAAAAAATACATTTTCTAAGAAATTTTATTGATTTAATATCTTAGTTTGTCTTGCCCTGAAGTGCAATCTAGAAAGGACCTTTACATAGTTAATTTACCTATGGACATTATTCCTGGGAACATGGGTAGGAACTGAGAAGAGTGAAACAATATAATAAGACAGGAGGGAATAACAATCCAAGGATGAGTTGTTGGTCTGGTTAGTGTTATGGGGAGCTGTATCAAGCCAAACAACTAAATAAATAAAAAGGAAATTGTTCTCCATGAAATACTTCAAAACTTAGAAGGAAATTAGAAGTAAATTTAAGTTGAGAATAGATAAAATCAAGGTTAGAAGAGTAAATTTAAAATAGGAAGTTTAAATTTTAAAAGAATCACATTTAAAATTAGAACAAGTTGAAAGTATATTTAATTTTATTTATAATTTTGTTGAAATTTGTGAATAAATTTATGTAAAGCTTAAAATATGTAAATTCTTTTTTTTTTTTTTAGGCTATTGCTGTTTCTGGAAATGTGACCATGATATACTCCTATTTCTTCATTCTCAACTTGCATTGTGTGATGACAGTTATGTCATTTGCATCCAATAACATCACTCTTATAACATTGCAATGTATTAGGTGATTGGTAACATCTGCTAAAAATATATTATACTCATAATTTCTCCCAAAGACTCTTCTGAATGTAATATTTCTAAGGCCACATTAGAGGATCCAATGCTATTATAAAACTCTTAGTTCCCTGAGCTTATAAAAATATTCAAAAATATAAAACAATGAAGGAGAAAACAACAAATTTAGAATATTCATTTTAATTTTAACTATTGCAAGAATAAAATGGGATAAAGCACTCTTAACTGAAATAAAATATGTTAATTTTGAAACTGTCATAAATTGTCACAGGTAGGAGAAAAAATGGTGTTGGTGAAGATTAATGGGAAGTGAAAAGTATTTCCCAAACCTGGGGCATGTTGATATAAACATAACCCTTAGAAGAATTATCACTGGATTGGAAATTTCCAACTCACTCCTAAAACTTCAGATCCATTTAGTATTGTAAAAGGAGGAATCCTATCAAGCAGAAACAATGGAATCAAAGATACAAATATGCTTAATACTTGCTTTTTAATGCCTCCATATTAAACATATTGCTCAATAAAATACCAAAATATATCAGCAGACTCTTGTCAAGTTGACAAGCTGATGCTAAAACATATAAAAAAGCAAAGTAACTAGATATCTGAAAGAATATTAATAATGAATATAAATTAGGAACACTTGCAATAATTGATTTTAAGACAATGTGAAACTATAATTACCAAAAGACAAATGGTATTATCCTAATTTTTAAAAAAAAGATAAATATAAAGGAATGGATTTGAAAAACAGACCAATATTTATATGTTCAATTGACTTTCAACCAAGGCATCAAAACAATTCAAAGTAATAAAGGAGAACAAACCCCTCCTATATGCAACATGATGGACCTCAAAACTGTTAGTCTGTGAGAAAGAAGCCAGATTCAAAAACGTGTGGCTGTTTTTACATGAAGTTCTGAAAAAGCAAAACTAATCTATAGTTGAAGAAATCAGAATGGTGAGTACTGTGGGGTTATGTGGGTAATGAATGGGTGGAGGGATGAGGAATCTGTGTGAAAATGCTTTTGTCTATATCAAAGTATATGATACTTCAGCAAATATTTTGTCAAAAATTTTTCCAACTATCCACTTAAAATCTGTACATTTTCAAATAATTAAAATATAATTCAATTTTAAAACATCAAATCTGTGTGCTCTTCCTTTGCATATCTATGAACCAATGGTTTCCTTGAATAGAATAAAAGATTGAATAGAATAAAAATTTTAAGGGAAAAGTGTTCTTCTGAATATACTTTATATGGACTGATAATCCTGGTCTCTTCTATTTCATAATGTACTCATTTGTGTGTAAGTGAGGGGAATTTCCTAATGACCCTAACTGGCCTATGAAATATGTTCACAATTTTCTCTGGGTTTAGCTAATATATAACAAAACAAATCAAAACTGTAGCCCCAGGAAAATGAATCTCTGTGCACCCTTAGTATTGTGAGTTATCAAATCTGGAATGTGTGCCCTATCACTGGAGTGTAAATTGTGGACAGTGTTTAGACTCAGAATTATTTTGTGATTGGAACAATATTGACTAATTAACATGCTTCTGGTTAGGTGTGGAAAGGGCATTTCTGTTATCACTCAATGTTGGTTGCAATAAAGAAAACAACACAATATTAGTGGCATTACAGCAAAGAGCACTTATTGCCCGATGATGGATTTCAGTGTCGGTTAGACCATCCTTGCCTCCGGCTGTGGGTTAGGTTTGGATTTGCTACTTTTACTCATTTGAGACCCAAGTTAGAAAGGCAGTAGCTACCTGGAGTATATATTTCATAAAGGTTTTAGAAGCTACCTAAGAGGAAAGTGACTGTTAGAGTAGTTCACAACCAATTGCCTAAAGCAAGGTACATGGCCAAACTGATATCTATGGGATAAGGAAGTGTGGAGTAGGGAAAAGAAGGGCAATATTTGTTGATTAATAAACTATGCAATAGACAAGTTTACAGTTTATTTTATACCTAAGTAGTGGTGCTAATCTTGATGTCTTGAAAATAATTAGTTAAGAGGGCTTCTCCTGTAGAATACATAGTTTGTCTTCAAGCATTGAAGAATAACATTTTGCTGAGATTCCTTAATTTGGATCAAGGCTTAATATTTTTTTTCCACTAAACAAGGATAAATTGTATTTAGAATGCTTTAAATGTTAAATGGAGACCTCATTACAGACATTATGCCCCTTTTTGCATAAACTAATGAATGTTATATTTTAAAATTTTGCAAACCCGTAGTTTTAAGCCATTAGATAATAAAGCATATATAAGAAAGACCATATCTCTTAGAATTATATTTGTTCATGAAGTAAAGGAAGTGATTGAATGGTTTGAAAGTGTGGTTTGATTTTGCTATCATAAAAGGAATAGTGAAAGAGTAAATAAAATGAAAAGTAAGACAGTAATTAAACTAGATGAACAGACAGTATTTTTTAAGGGAAGTCTTGCAAGCATGAGATGACATGAAGTACAGATTGAGATTTCAATTGCCATTATAGACACAAATAATAGTTAAAAGGGGTGATTTACAATTCTCACAATTCATAAATAATATATTAATAAGTGGGAGATGATTAGTTGATTATGAGAACAGCTATCTAAATTGAGTCAACAGGTGAAGAAAATCAACGGCCTTATCTTCTTTGTAGGTAGCAAGGCCCTGGAGAGAATTGAGAAGGGCTCAAATGAGAATAAGAGCAGTTGGGACCCTCTGTAAAGACTGTGATTGGTGGCCTGACTGTTTACAGAGTATCTAGGCAATTTTGAATCATATAAAATACTCAATGAACTACTGAATGTGTTTCAAGATGATATGACAATGATAGTTGGGAAAAGTATTGCCTGAATGCTAGGAAAACAAACCAAAATGAATGGATTAAAATCTCTTAGGAAAAGTACAGAAAAGATAAAGCAAAAAGGGTAAGAAAGGCAAGAGAGGCCTGATATAGATGTTAGAAAAATGAGAAAAACATTCTTGGAAGTGACTATCTCAATTGGGAAGGGATATTGGGAAGATTGTTTGAAGAGTGCATGCTCTCCAAGAACCACAGCTCCTGGATTTTATAACTCCCAGAAGGGGAGATTCCACACAGAACCTATACATTGAGAAAAATGCCTGGGCCAAAATAAGAATGTTAAGAAATACAACACTCAGTACTAGCCTGCCATGTAGCAGAGAAGACAAGGATCAAACTGTGAAATTCTAATGGGCCTTTCTGAAAGAAGTGGAATAGTAGGAATTCAAGTTCCAAAGTCAGGAACTCTAGAAACACATCATCATGGAGAAGTTAACATTCAGAATTTCCAATTTACTTTCCTTCCCTTGAATAAGATCTTTGGTAATTTTATTATTTTACTGTGTTCTAAGGACCTAAATTTAACTTTGCCCAAAATTAGTCATGTATGCCACGTTGTTGTTTAAGAGTACAATGCTGTGTTAATGTGTTTGGTAATTTTGTGACTATTGCAATGCTTCTTAGTCTACTTATTTGTGAATTCCAGAAAGAATGGCTCCTATTACACTTGAGAAGCTTTCCAGGTAGTAGAAGGTAAGGGAATCCAAAAACTTCTAAAGCATGAATAGAATCTCTACTATTAAACAGATTTTAAAAAATAGATTTCTTTGGCTTTTAACTTAAAGTGCATTTTATTTTTCTTCTTAATCCCCCCTCCCCCGAGAAATTGATAACTGGAATTGATAATTGTGTCTCTACCATGAGATTTTTGGAATTTTTTGAAGACCTGTTATCTCATTGTACAAATTAAGAAGAGTTAATATGGATTATGTGGCTGGACAAAACTTGTTCATAATACTTATTGATTTTCAAAGATGGTACTCTGATGCATTCAAGCTAATGTAAGTTAGATATTATCTCCTACTTTTGAGCCTTCTCTGGTTAAAATTTAACAGGCCATCTAGTTATCCCAGAATGATACCCAGAACAACGTTCAGTATAAGGAGGAGCAGTGACAAGAGGATGGGGATAAGGGGCCTTTGAATCTGTGTCTCTGTTTCCAGGGAGAGAAATTTCCTCTCAATGATTTTAGAAAACTGCTTTTTTAACTTAAAATTATTTATTTTAAAATTCAGATACAGTATTGCTCAGTTCTTTTTGGTGTACAGTTTTATGCATTTCACACATTTGGTTTGTGTGTATGTGTGCTTTCACCTTTTCTATTCATTTCCAAACATTTACAAGTAACCTTTTGACTAGTTCTTCACAGATTAAACCTCAGCTTTCCATTCTCTAACCTAATTCTAGTTCCTGGTGGCTTGTATTTTAGTGATTAACTCCATGGGTTTGCCCAATTTATCCAGTTCATAATAGTGAAATCATACAATATTTACCTTTTGTGTCTGTCCTCCTTCACGAAACATAATCTCCCCCATGTTCACCCAAATTGTCATATGCTTCATGACTTCATTTCTTCTTACAGCTGAAAAATATTCCATTGTGTGTGTACAACAATTTGTTTAACCATTTGTCAGTTAATGGACAACTGGGTTGTTTCCATCTTTTGACATTTATGAATAATGGTACTATGAACATCAGTGTGCATATGTCTGTTTGTTTCCATGTTCTCAGGTCCTTTGCGTAAATACCTAGTAATGTATTGCCAGGTCACATGGCAGATCTATCTCTAACTTCCTTAGGAACCTTGAAACAGATGCCCACAGTGGCTGTAACTTTCTACATTCCCAACAGTGAATAAACATTCTTATCACTCCACATCTTCTCCAAAACTTGTAGTTTCCTATTTTCTTAATAGTGCTCACTCTGTTAGGTGTGAAATGATATCTTATTGTAGCTTTAATTTGCATTTCCCTAATAGGTAGTGATGTTGAACATTTTTTCATGTGCTTTTTAACTATTTTAACTATTTGCATTTCTTCTTAAGAGAAAGGTCTATTCAAATCTTTTGACCTTTTTTTTTTTTTTTTTTTTTTTGGTTGTTTCCCTTTTTATTTTTGAGTTGTAGGATCTCTTTATATATCATGGGTAATAAGCCATAGTCAGGTGTCTGATTACCAAATATTTTCTCCCATTGATTAGGCTGACTTCACAAAGTCCTTTCAAAAGTGTTTCAGTTTGAGCAGGTACCATTTATATATATATTTCTTTTGTTCTTATGCTTTTGGTGAAATGTTTAAGAGATCCACTCCTACCAAAAGATCTTGAAGATGTTTCCCTACGTTATCTTCCAGGAGTTTTATGGTCCTGGTTTTTATGTTTAAGTATTTGATTCATTTTGAGTTGATTCTTGTATAAGGAGTGAGTTAGGGGTCCTTCTTCATTCTTTTTGGTTATAGATAGCCAGTTCTCCCAGCACCATTTGTTGAAGAGACTGTTCTGTCCCAGAAACGTGGCTTTGGTAGGCTTATCAAAAATCAGTTGACCATAGAAGTGAAGGTCTATTTCTGAACCTCAATTTTAGGACTTTAATCAATGTATCTGTCTTTATGCCAATACTATTCCATTTTGACCAATGTAGATTTATAATACACTTCAAATTCAGGAAGCTTGGGTACTCCAACTTTGCCCTCTTTTTTTAAGGGTGTTTTTGGCTATTTGGGGCCTGTTTCCCTTCAAAATAAACCTGTAATTGACTTTTATATTTCTGTAAAGTAGACTGTTGGAATTTTGATTGGGATCATGTTGAATCTATAAATCAGCTTAGGTAGAATTGACATCTTCATGATATTTAGTCTTCTAACCCATGAACATTGAATGTCCTTCCATTTGTTTAGGTCTTCTTCAATTTACTGCAGTGCTATGTAGTTTTCTAAATACATGGTTAAATAAATTCCTTGATATTTGAGTCTTTCTGTTGCTATTATAAATGGAATTTTCTCTTGATTTCCACCTCAGATTGTTACTGGTTTATAGAAACACTACTGATTTATGCACATTGATCTTGTATGCTGCCACATTTCTGAAGTAATTTATTAGCTTTAGTAGGTTTGTGGTAGATATTTCAGAATTTTCTGAGAATAAGATCATATTATCTGTGAATCATGAGTGATTTGTAACTCTTTTCTAATTTGGAAGTTTTTTTATTTCTTTATCTTGCTAATTGCCCTAGATAGAACTTCTAATACAATGTTGAAGAACAGTGGTGACAGAGAAACACTTTTCTTCTTTTCAATCACAGAGACAAAGCATTAAAACTTTCCCCATTGCGTACTATACTGGCTGTATGGTTTTCATATATGCTTTTATTTTTTAAAATATATTTACTATTTTTAAAGATACTTAGTATATATAACTGTTACACTAAAAATATAGGGGATTCCCACATGCCCCACTCCCTACACCTCCCACATTAACAATATTTTTCATTATTGTGGTACATTCTTTACAATTGATGAGCACATTTTGGAGCTTAGCCACTAAGCGTGGACTATAGTTTATATTCAGTTTACACTCTCTCCTGCACAACTTTGTAGTTTATGGCAAGATATATAATGGCATGTACTTGTAATTGCAATGTCATTAGGGCAATTCCCAAGTGCCAAAAATGCTCCCATATGACACCTGTTTTTCCCTCTTCCTGCCCTAAGAACCTCCAGAGGCCACTGCTTCCACATCAATGATAAAATTTCATCCATTGCTAGAATCATAATAAGTCTATAGTAGAATACCAGTAATTTTACTTTAATCCATAGCTCATTCCCCAATCCTGAGGATTCTGGGGTGGTGGTGCCCACTTCATCTCTAATTGAGAGGGGCCTTTGATCCCATAAGGCAGATGGATGGGACTCTCTTACTTGTAGTTGTAGTCTCTCTTGGTTCCTGGGGATGGTCGTTGTCCATCACTATCTCCTTGTTAGTTGCAACTCCATTGAGATTCAGGGCCTAGCTGGTACATGGACAACCCAAAGATTTAAGTCTCTTGGATGTATACCTACAAACTCTGGTAATAATTATAGGTTAAAATAGAAGGGTCAGAAGAGCCATGTTTAGGGAAACCACAACTGAGTCCAACTCTGTCACAATGAGGAACATAAATTCCAAAGTAGGGCCCACTGGAAAGGCACCAAACTCCTGAGCTATGTGCACTGACTATAGTGTCTGGATGTCTCCAGAGCTCTCAGGCACCCTACTCTTTGAGGTAGTATTAACTTTGGCAGTCAAAGAGATTCTGCTGAGATGTCCATAAGCATAACCTCTGGATTGACCCCTCAACTCACTTTGACGTCTCTTAACCATATAAATTCATTTGTCTTTAACTTTTCCCACTTTAGGTCAAGCTCTTTCTCCTGTGGCATTGCTAGTTGGTGCTTAGTAGTAATCCCTTGGTGCCAGGGAGGCTTATCAGCAGGAGTCATGTCCCATGCTGGGGGGAATGTAATGCACTTATATGCTGAGTTTGGCTTGGAGAGAGGACACATTTGAGCAACAAAGAAGCTCTCAGGAGGTAACTCTTAGGCACCCTATAATACAAGACTAAGTTTCAATTTCAAAAGTGAAGTTTCATAAGTACAGTCATCAATCTCAAGGGCCAGTCAATGGACCATCCTTCTTCACTAGTTATTGCCCCTGTACTCAGGGTATTCTTGCTTTTCCATTAGATAATGTGGCAGAGCTCCCCAAGATGGGAATTCGACATTCTTTCGGTTATTGTGTGTATCTCCACCCACCATAACAATGCCCCAAGAACACTTGAACAAATTTATATGCCTTATATGTATGCCCCAAGTGAAACTCCATCCATGTCTCCTCCATCACTGACACCTCACTCCAATGATCCATAGTTGTAACCCTTCTGTGATCCAAAACATCTTCAAAAATGAAAATAACAAAATAACCAAATACAATTAATAAGAAATTGAAATACTAATGATAGTTTTAAAAATAAGAAATAAAAAAATCTTTTAAAAAATTAAAGAATTAAAAAATTTGTAATAATAAAAATAATGAAGAAATATTTTTAAATTTTTGACATTATGTCTTTCATCACTGTAAAATCTGTTGTCTTATATGGCCAGTGGCATTTTCTTCCATTTATTCCCCCAGTATCTTGTTCTTTTCATTTTGTTTTCAAAGAAGTTTTAGGTTACAGAAAAGTCATATTCAGAATATAGGGATCCCTATATACCCAACATCCTCCCCCTTTCCCCCTTTCCCCTATTAATAACATTTTATATATGGATGGTACATTTGTTACAAATGATGTACAAATATTGGAATTTAGCTACTAATCATGGTCAATGGTTTGTATTATGATTTATATCTTGGACCATACACTATTATAAATTTTAATGAAATGTAACATGGCCTGTATCCATCATTGCAAGATCACGTAGAACACTTCCATTGCCCCCAAAATGCCCCAGGTTCCATCTATTCTATTCCTCCCTCCCTCTCCCCTTAGGGCCCATGACAACCAACAGGTTTTACTCCTTGAAGAAAAAGATACATAGTTACTTGAAACAATATTGAGGGCTTGACACTTTGCTCTGTCCTCCCCTATTAGGGACTGCCTATGCTCTTGAGAGAGTTCTGCCCCTCTATTTGAGAATGTAGCAGGACTCCTCACAATGGGAGTCCACCACCTTCCCACTCATTATGTGGGTGTCCACACTATGACAAGATGAACACTCAAACACTCCATAGTAGTCTGCCCAGGTGCGACCTATCCTGAATGCCCCTCACATCCAACATCCTAAACTTTTAACCCTCCCCTGATATTTTGCCAAAAGAACATTCCCAGTGTTGTAGTTCCAACCACATACCCACAAATCTGCAGTGTTCACCTGCTCCCTTCCCCAACCATCCCCCCAGTTCCATGGACAGTCCAACCCATCCTACCCACCCTAACCCTCTGACAAACCAGCACCACCCAACCCAATAATATCATTGCACCACTGTCAGCTCCTCCAGTGTACAACTACACATTTCCACTGTATCATAGATTTTGCCCATATGGATGTTGGCTCACATCCTTCTCCTGTTTTCTATCTCCTGTAACCTACCTCCCAGAATCTAGCTCTGTGAGTTTGCTCATTTTGCTTAATTTGTATTAGTGATGTAATATTTGTCCATCAGTACCTGGCATGCTTCACTCAACTTAAGGTCTTCAGGATTAATCCGTGTTACCCCATGTGTTAATACTGCATTCTATCCTAGAATTGAGTAATATTCCATTGTACCAAAATTTGTTTATCCATTCATCTGTTGATGGGCACTTGGGTTGTTTCCAACTTTTGGCAATATTGAATCATGCCACATGAATATTGGTGTGGATATATCTGCTCATGTCCTTGCTTTCAATTCTTCTGGGTATATACCCAGCAGTGGGATTGCTGGATCATATGGCAGTTCTATAGTTAGCTTCCTGAGGACTGCCAAAATGTCCTCCACAATGGCTGCACCATTTGGCATTCCCAATAGAAGTGGATGATGGTTCTCATTCCTCTACTACCTCTTCAAAATTTGTAGTTCTCTGTTTTTTTTTCTAATGGGTGTAAGATAGTATCTCATTTTATTTTTGATTTGCATTTCTCTAATAGCTAGCAATGTTGAGCATTTTTTTCATGTGCTTTTTAGCTATTTGTATTTTTTATTTTTTATTTTTGGAAAAGTGTCTATTCAAATCACTTGCCCATTTTTTAAATGGATTTTTTGTCTTTTATATTTGAGGTGTAGGATTTCTTTTTATATGCTGGATATTAGACCCCTATTGGATATATGGCTAGCAAATATTTTCTCCCATTGAGTCAGCTGCCTTTTCACTTTCTTGACAAACTCCTTTGAAGTGCATTTTTTTTTTTTAAATTTTGAGGAGATCCCATTTATCTATTTTTCCTTTCATTGCTCATGCTTTGGTTGTAAAGTTCATGAAGACATTTCTTCATTCAAGATCCTGTAGATACTTCCCTACATTATGTTCCATGATTTTTATGGTCTTAGCTCTTACATTTAGATCTTTGATCCATCTTGAGTTAATTTTTGTATAAGGTGTGAGATGGTATTCCTCTCTCATTTTTTGGATATGGATATTCAGTTCTCCAATCATCATTTGTTGAAAAGGCCATTCTCTCCCAGTTGAATGGGCTTGGTGGCCTTGTAAAATATCAGTTGACAGTATACGTGAGGATCTATATCAGAACTCTCTATTTGGTTCCATTGGTCAGTATATCTATCATTGTGCCAATACCCTGCAGTTCTGACCACTGTAGTTTTGTAGTATGTTTTAAAGTCAGGTAGTGTGATTACTCCAATTTCATTTTTCTTCTTCAATATGTCTTTTGCTATTTGAGGCCTCTTGCCCTTCCAAATAAATTTCATAGTTGGCTTTTCCAATTCAATAAAAAATGCTGTGGTAATTTTTATTGGGATTGCATTAAATCTGTAATTCAGTTTGAGTAGGATAGACATCTTAATGATGTTTAGTCTTCTTATCCATGAGCAGGGAATATTCTTCCATTTATTTACATCTTCTTTGATTTCCTTTAACAGTGATGTGTAGTTTTCTGTGTACAAGTCATTTACATCTTTAGATAAATTTATTCCTAGGTTTTTGATTCCTGTAGTTGCTATTGTAATGTGACTTTTTTCTTGATTTCATCCTCAAATTGCTCATTATTGGAGTACAGAAATGCTACTGATTTTTACACATGATTCTTATAAACTGCCACTTTACTGAACTCATTTATAAGCCTTAGAAGATTTGGTGTAGATTTCTCAGGGCTTTTGAGGTATAGGATCCTATCATCTACAAACAGTGAAATTTTTACTTCTTCCTCTCCAATTTGAATGAACTTTTATCTTTTTCTTGACTAAGTGCTTGAGCAACTACTTCTAACACATTATTAACTAAGGGCAGTGACAGTGGGCATCCATGATTTGTTCCATATCTTAGAGGGAAAGCTTTGTTTGGTTTTGGTATTAAGGTGAGATTGGCATCGTAGAATGAGTCAGCCAATGCTCTGTCCACTTCTATTTTTTGGAAGATTTTAAGTAGGATTGGTGTTAGTTCTTTCTTGAATGCTGAGTAGAATTCACTTGTGTAGCCACCTGGTCCTGGGATTTTCTTTGTTGGGAGGTTTTGATGTCTAATTCAATCTTATTACTTGTGGTTGGGCTGTTGAATTAATCAACTTCTTCTCTTGTTATTGTAAGCTTTTTGTGTGTTTCTAGGAATTTTACCATTTCCTCTAAATTATCCATCTTGTTGGCATACAAATTTTCAAAGTATCCTCTTATGATACTCTATTTCAGTGGAGTCAGTGGTAATATCACCTTCCTCTTTTATTGTTTTGTGTATTGCATCTTCTCTCTTTTTTTCTTTGTTGTTAATCTAGCTAAGAGTTTGTTGATTTTATTAATCTTCTCAAAGTACAACTTTTGGTTTGTTTATTTTTTCTAATGTTTTCTTATTTTCAATTTCATTTAGCTCTGCTCTAACCTTTATTATTTCCTTCTTTCTACTTCCTTTGGGGTTAGTTTGTTGTTCTTTACTTAATGCCCCAGGTATGCAGTTAGGTCTTTAATTTTATCTCTTCTTTTTTAATATAGGAATTTATGGCTATGAATTTCCTTCTCAGTACAGTTTTTGCTGCATCTCATAGGTTTGAATATGTTGTGTTGTCATTTTCATTTGTTTCAAGGTAGTTACTCATTTCTTTTGCAATTTCCTCCTTGACTCATGTGTTGTCTGAAAGTGTGTTTTTAACTTCCATATCTTTGTGCCTAATCTGCTTCTCTGCCCCTTACTGATGTCTAGGTTCATTTCACTGTGGCCAGAGAAATTACCTGGTATAATTTAAATCTTTCTGAATTCATTGAGAGCTGTTCTGTGGCCTAGCATGTGGTCTATCCTGGAGAATGAACCATGTGCCCTTGAGAAGAATGTATATCCTGCTCTATTTAGATGTAATGCCCTGTATACATCTATTAGTTCCAGATCCTCCAATGTTTTATTCCAGGTCTTTGTTTCTTTATTGATTCTCTGTCAAGATGTTCTATCTAATGGTGATAATGATGTATTACAGTCCCCAGCTATAATTGTAGAGACATCTATTTCTCCACTTAGTTTTTCCAGTGTTTGCCTCAACTATTTTGAAGCACCCTGGTTTGGTGCATAAATGTTTATGATTGTTCTTCCTTCTTGGTAGATTATCTCTTTTATTAGTATATGGTGGCCTTCTTTCTCTTTTGTAATAGGTTTTCTTTTAAAGCCTCTTTTGTCTGACATTAGTATAACTACTCCTGCCCTTTTTGGTTATTGTTTGTAAAATTGTTTTCCAACCATTTACTTTTTGCTTTCTTGAGTCTCTGGGTTTAAGTTGAGTTTCTTGTAGACAGCAAATAGATGTGTCATATTTTCTTATCCATTCTGCAAATCTGTGTCTCGACTGGAGAGTTCAATCCACTAACATTCAGTGTTATTACTGTCACAGAATTAGTCATGTTAGTCATATTTTCTTGAGGTTTATATATGCTATATGTTGTTTTCCTTTCTCTATCTTTTTAGTTGTTCTTAGACTCTCCTCCAACTCTCTCTCTCTCCTGTTTTTCCCTTTTGACCTGCAGAACTCCCTTTAATATTTCTTGAAGGGAAGGTTTCTTATTGGCATACTCTATTAATTTCTGTTTATCTGTGAATATTTTGTACTCTCCCTCATTTTTTGAATTTGAGTTTTGCTGAATAGAGAATTCTTGGCTGGAAGTTTTTTTCTTTTGACACTTTATGTATGTCATACCACTGCCTTCTTCCCTCCATGGTTTCAGAAGAGAAATCAGTACTTAATCTTATCGAGCTTCCCTTGCATATGATGCATCTCTTTTCTCTTGCTGATTTCAGTATTCTCTTTGTCTTGAGCACTGGACAATTTGGCAAGTATATGTCTTGTAATAGGCCTGTTAGGATTTATATTGTTTGGGGTGCACTTCCTGGTCATGTACATCCATGTCTCTCAATAGGGTTGGAAATTTTCAGCATATATTCTCTTTATCATGTTGAGGAACTTTCCTTCTATCCTTATCTTTAAAAATATCTTTATCAAGAAAGGATTCTAGATATTGTTAAATGCCTTTTCCATGTCAATCAAGATGATCTTTTTTTTTCCTTTTGTATTGTTAATGAGGTGTTTTACATTGATTTATTTTCTTTTGTTGAACCACCTTCCATATCAGGAATAAAACACACCAGATCATGGTGTATAATTATTTTAATAAGTTGTTAGAATCTATTGGTAAATATTTTGTTGAGAATTTTTACATCTATGTTCATTAGAGAGATTGGTTTATAATTTACTTCTCCTGGAGTATCTTTATCTGGCTTTGGTGTTAGGGTGCTTCATAAAATTTGTTGGGCACTGTTGCCATCTCCACTATTTTTTGGAAGAGTTTTAGCAGGACTACTGTTAATTCTTCTTAAAATTTTTGATAGAATTCCCTTCTGAAGATTTCATATCTTGCACTTTTCAATATTGGAAGATTTTTTATCCTGATTCGATCTCTTTACTAGTGATTAGTGTGTTGGGTTTTTTAATTTCTTGTAGAGTCAATGTAGGTTATTTGTGTGTTCCTAGAAATTTGTCCATTTCATCTAGACTGTCTAATTTGTTGGCATACTGTTTTCCATAATATCCTCTTTTGAGCATTTTTATTTCTTTGGGGTCAGTTTAATATCTCTACTTTCATTCCTGATTTTATTTATTTGCAACTTCTTTTTTTTATTTCTTTGTTACTCTAGCTAAGTTTGTCAATTTTCTGTATCTTATAATAAACAGCTTTTGTTTTTGTTGATTTCTAATAACTTTTTTGTTTTCAATTTCATTGATTTCTGCTCTAATCATTCTTACTTCTTTTTTTCTTCCTGCTTTGGAAATGGTTCTTTTTCTCGTGATTCCAGGTGGTCAGATAGGTCTGTGATATTTGCTTTTCCTCTTTTTTAATATATGTATGCAGGGCTATCATTTTCTTCTCAGTACTACTTTTGCTCTATTCCATAGGTTTTGATAAGCCTTGTTTTCATATTCATTCATCTCAAGATATTTACTAACTTCTTTTGGAATTTCCTATTTGACCTATGGATTGTTTAGAAGTGTGTTGTTTAGCCTCCATTAATTTGTGAATTTCCCCCCTTTCCAGCCTTCTATTTCCAGCATCATCCCATTATGGTCAGAGAAGACGATTTTTATAATTTCAGTATTTTTATATTCATCATAACCTGTTCTGTGCCTGAAAAATTGGCCTATTTTGGGAAAGATACATGAGCCTTTGAGAAGAATGTACAACCTGCTAATTTGTGATGCAATGTTCTGTATAAGTCCAGACCATTTATCATATTGTTAGGCTATCTGTTTCCATTGTTTATATTGTCTAGTTGCTCTAACTATTGTCATAAGTGGCATGTTGAAGCCTCCAAATATTATTGTAGTGATGTCTGCTTCTCCTTTTACTTTTGCCAGACTCTGCCTCATGTATTTTCAGGCAACATTGTTAGAAGCATAGATATTTATAATGTTCCTCCTTCCTGATGAATTGTCCTTTTTATTAGTATACAATGGTCTTCTCCATCTCATAACATTTTTGCATTTAAAGGATTTTTGTCTGATATTAAAATAGCTAACCATGCTATTTAATGGCTACAGTTGGTGTGAAATCTTTTTCAAACCTTTCACTTTCAGCCTATTTGTATCCTTGTGTCTAAGTTGAGTCTTTCATTGACAGCATATGGATGACACATCTTTTTTTTTTTTTTTAAATCAATTCTGTAAGCCTGTGTCTTTTGATTTTGGAATTTAATCCATTAACATACAGTTTTATTACTGTAGCAGAATTACTTACTTCAACCATTTTATCCTTTGGCTTTCATATGTCATATCTTGGTTTTGTCTATCTTTTTATCCTTTTGGTTACTCTTTCTGAAAGTCTTCATGTCTACCTGACCTTCCAAGACTCTCTTCCCAGTACTTCCTTTCTGTGCCAAACTACCTTTACTGTTTCCTACCATATTCTTCTTATGATCTCTTAATTTTGATTATCTGTGAATATTTTAACTCACTTTCATATTTGAAAGACAGTTTTGTTGGATAAAGAATTTTTGGCCACCAGTTTTCTCTTGCAATATCCTAATATTTTCATACCTCTGTCTTCTCACCTCCACAGTCTTTGATAAGGAACCATCAAACAAAACTTTAATGGGCATCCCTTTTACCTGCTGTTTTGCTTCTCTCTTGCTGCTTTCAGAATTTTCTCTTTAACTTTGGTATTTAAAATTCTAAATAGTTTGTGTCTTGGAGTCAGTCTACTTGTATTTATTCTTGTTGGGATCTGTTGTGCTTCTTGGCCCTGTATATCCATGTCTTTCATGAGAGTTTAGAAATTTCTGGCCATTATTTCCTCAAATACTTTTTCTGTCCCTGTTCCTTTCTCTTCTTATTCTGGAACTCCATGACATATATGCTGGTGTACTTCATATAATTCAAATTCCTGAGCCCCTGCTCAAATTTTCCAACCTTTTCTCTGTTCTTCTATCTTTTAAAATTTCAGCTGTTCTGTCTTCTATGTAGCTGATTCTTTCTTCTATGATATCAAATCTGCTATTTTATGCCTTTACCATATTTTTAATCTCAGCTACTGTGCCTTTCATTCTCATAAATGCTCTTATTTTTCTAGTCAATCTTTAAAATTCTTCTGTGTGTTAATTCAGTGTCTTCTTTTTTTATTTTATTTTATTTTTCATATATACATATACATATATATATATATTTAAAGGTACTGAGATTACCTAAATATTACACAGAAATTACAGGGATTCCCTTGTTCCGCACCTCCCACAATATCCCACACAAGCATTCTTCATCAGTGTGGCACATCACCCACAAGGGATATCCACATCCTGGGGCCTTGCCACTAAGCATAGACCACAGTTCACATCGTAGACCACACTCTTTCCCACACAGTTCTGCATGGTATATGCTAATGTAAAATGGCCTACATCGTCACTGCAACACCACTCAGGACAACCCCCAAGTCCTGAAAAAGCCCCTGTATTTCAACTGCCCTTCCCCTCCCTGCCCAGAAGGCATCCAGTGGTTACCGGCTCCACCTCACTGTTATAATTTCTTCCATTGCTTGAATCACAATATGTCTACAACAGAATACCATTAAGTCCACTCTAGTCCATAGCTCTTCCCCCAATCCTGAGGGGACTGGGATGGTGATGTCCACTCCACCTCCAAGTGAGAGAGGGCTTATAGCCCATGGATATAGTGGATGGGATTAACCTGTCTGCAGCTGGAGGCCCTCTCCATTCCCTGGGATGGCCTTTGCCCATTTTCGTCTCCTCGCCAGGTGACTTGGATGAGTCCATTGAGCTGTAGGATAGGAGTTGCAACTCCAACGAGATTCCAGGCACAGGTGGCATATAGGTAGGCCAGAGGCTCCAGTCTCTGAAAGTACACCTAAAAACTCCTGTATCACATATAGGGTTGAATAGAAGGGACTGACGGACCATGTGCAGGGAGCACTTCTTTGAGTCCAACTCTGTCAATCTCAGGAGCACAGATTCCAAAGTAGAGTCCACTGATAAGGCATCTCTTGGGGTATCCCCCCCTTATAGATGACCTGGGTGTCTCCAGAGCCCTCAGGGGCCCCTCTGTGTGGGGTGATATCCACTTTGGTGTTCTATGAGATCCTACTATGAGGATGTGCATAAGTGTTACCTCTGGGATGACCTCCCAACTCTTTGAAGTCTCTTAGCCACATGAACTCATTTGTCTTTACCTTTTCCCCCATTTATTCAAGGTACTTTTCCACTTGTGTTGCCAGTTGGCACTTGGTATTAATCCCTCATTGCCAGGGAGGATCATCCCTGGGAGTCATGTCCCACTTTGGGGGGAAGGTAATGCATTCATATGTTGAGTTTGGCTTAGAGAGAGGTCACATTTGAGCAACAAGGAAGCTCTCAGGTGGCAACCCTTAGACACCCCATAACAGTAGGCTAAGTTTCAATTACAAGAGCAAAGACTCATATGGCTAGTTATCAATAACAAGAACCCATCAGTGGGCCATCCATTTTTGCCAGACACTGCCCCTGCACTCAGGACTATTCCTGCTACTTTGGAGAATGTGGCAGAGCTCTCCAGGCTGAGAATTCAGTATTCCCTAATTTATTGAGTGATTGTCTATGTACCGTGACCATGCCCCATCCCTTGATCATTTGAACAATTTTATATATCTTTCATGTATATTCAGATGAACTTACTCCCATGAATTCCCCATCCCAGACAACCCCCACCAATGATCCTCTGCAGCCCACATTGTAACCCTTCTGTGATCTAAAGCTTCCTTGAACATGAAGCCCATATAATAACCAAATACAATTAATGGGAAAAAGAAATATAATTATAAGCTTAAATGCAAGAGATTAATACAAGGAAACTCAGAAGAAAAAAATACTAAAAATAAAATATAATTAGCAGATTGGGACATTCAAAAAAATGGGAAAAAAACACACACACAAAAAAAACCCTTTTTAAAAACATTGTTCTTTTTTCCTTTTATTGCTGTACTATCAGATGTCCAGTGTACCATGACACCTTCCCCCTCTCATTCCCCAGTGTCACCCAAATTTTCTTAATTTTCAAAGAAGTTTTAGGTCACAGCAAAGTCACACACAGAATACTAGAGACTCCCACATAACCTCCCTCCCTCCCTCTTCCCCACCGCATATTAAAAAAATTTTTTAAATGGATGTTAGCATTGTTATAACTGTTATACTATAATATAGCAACTAAACATTATCAATGGTTTACAGTATAGTTTACAATTTAGACAGTACAGTTTAATAATTTTTGATGGTATTTAGCATGTCCTGTGTCCATATTGTAAGGTAATGAAAAACCTTTCCCATGACCACTAAATACCCCTTTTAATCTTAACTGTTCCTTCCTCCCCATCCCCCTGGGGCATATGACACTCTGCTGTCTTGACTCATGGAATGACAAGATTCATAGTTACATGCCCTGGGTATTCCAACCTGCCCTTCATAATCTACCCACCTGTCAACCCTGCACCACCAACCCAATAATATCACTACCCATCTGTCCTACCATTCAATATTCAACTATACTCTATCCCTTTACTATAGACTGTGTCCATATGGGTGATGGCTCACAGCCTACTCTTCTCTTTCTCTCCCTTCTTAATGTATCTTTCAGACAATGGTTCTCAGAGACTGCTCAATTTCCTCAGTTCAAATCAGTGAGGTCATATACTGTTCATCCTTCAATGCCTGGCTTGCTTCACTCAACATAAAGTCTTCAAGATTCATCCACATTATTCCATGTGTTAGCAATTTATTCCTTCTTACAGCTAAGTAATGTTCCACTGTATGTATGAACCACATTTTGCTTATCCATTCATCTGTTGATGGGCACTGAGGCTGATTCCAACTTTTGGCAATGGTGAACAATGCTGCTATGAACATTGGTGTTCATATATCTGTTCATGTATTTGCTTTCAATTCTTTTGGGTATGTACCCAGTAGTGGAATTGCCGGATCATTCGGAAGATCAATTGTTAGTTTTCTGAGGAACCGCAAAACTTCCTCCACAGTACCTAGAATCTTTCACAATCCCACCAGCAGTGAATGAGGGTTCCTATTCCTCCACATCCCCTCCAACTCTTAGAGTCTGCTGTTTTTTTTAATAGCTGCCATTCTGATGGGTGTAAGATGGTATCTTACACCCATCTTGATTTGCATTTCACTGATAGCAAGTGATGTCGAGCATTTTTTCATGTGCTTTTCAGACATTTGTATTTCTTATTGGAGAATTGTCTTTTAAGGCCCCTTGCCCATTTTTTAAATGGGTTGTTTGTCTTTTTATTTTCTAGGTGTAGGATTTCTTTATATATGCAGGACATTAGGCTCTTATTAGATATATGGTTGCCAAATATTTCCTCCCATTGGGTAGGCTGCCTTTTTATTTTCTTAATAAGGTCCTTTGAGGTGCAAATATTTTTAATTTTGAGGAGAACCCATTTATCTATTTTTTTCTGTTGCTGCTCGTGCTTTGGGTGGAAGTTCATGAAACCATTTCCTATTAAAAGGTCCTGTAGATGCTTCCCTACATTATCTTCCAAGGTCTTTATGATTTTGGCTCTTACATTTAGATCTTTGATCCATCTTGAGTTGATTTTTGTATAAGGTGTGAGATGGTGTTCCTCTCTCATTCTTTTGGATATTGATATCCAGTTCTCCAAGCACCACTTGTTAGAGAGGCCATTCTCTCTCAACTGAGTGGGCTTGGTGGCCTTGTTGAATATCAGATGACTGTATATGTGAGAATCTATTTCAGAACTCTCAATTCGGTTCCGTTGCTTAGTAGTTCTGTCCTTGTGCCAAAACTATGCAGTTTTGATCACTGTAGCTCTGTAGTATGTTTTAAAGTCCAGTAATGTGATACCTCCAACTTCATTTTTCTTTTTCTATATGTCTTTGGCAATTTGGGGCCTCTTACCTTTCCAAATATATTTTGTGGTTAGTTTTTCCAGTTCCTTAAAAAATATAGTATTGATTTTTATTGGGATTGCATTAAATCTGTAGATTAGTTTGGGTATGATAGACATCTTGGTGATATTTATTCTTCCTATCCATGAACAGGGAATATTTTTCCATTTATTTAAGTCTTCTTTGATTTCCTTTAACAGTGTTGTGTAGTTTTCTGTATATAAGTCCTTTACATCTTTAGTTAAATTTATTCCTAGGTATTTGATTCTTTTAGTTACTATTGTAAATGGCATTTTTTCTTGATTTCCTCCTCCAATTGCTCGTTCTTGGTATACAGAAATGCTACTGATATTTGAGCTTTTATCTTATATCCTGCAACATTACTGAACTCCTTTATAAGTTCTAAGAGCTTTCCTGTAGATTTCTCTGGGCTTTCTATATATAGGATCATGTCGTCTGCAAATAATGAAACTTTTACTTCTTCTTTTCCAATCTGGATGCCTTTTATATCCTTTTCGTTCCTCATTGCTCGAGCAAGTACTTCTAAGACAATGTTAAAAAGAAGTGGTGATAGTGGGCATCCTTGTCTTGTTCCCCATCTCAGAGGGAAGGCTTTTAGGATTTCACCATTGAAGATGATGTTAGCTTTGGGTTTTTCGCATATACCCTTTATCATATTGAGAAAGATTCCTTCTATTCCTATCTTTGGCAGTGTTTTTATCAGGAAAGAGTGCTGTATTTCGTCGAATGCTTTCTCTGCATCTATAGAGGTGACCATGTGATTTTTTTTCCTCTCAGTTTGTTTATGTGTTGTATTACATTGATTGATTTTCTTATATTGAACCATCCTTGCATACCCGGGATGAAACCCACTTGGTCATGGTGTATAATCCTTTTGATATGTTGTTGAGTGTGATTAGCAAGGATTTTGTTGAGGATTTTAGCATGTAGGTTCATTAGAGAAATTGGTCTGTAATTTTCCTTCTGGTATCTTTGTTTGGTTTTGGTATTACGGTAATGATGGCATCATAGAATGAGCTAGGCAATATTCCTTCTACTTCTATTTTTTGGAAGAGATTAAGCAGAATTGGTGTTAGCTCTTTCTGGAATGTTTGGTAGAATTCAGCTGTGAAGCCATCTGGTCCTGGGCTCTTCTTAGTTGGGAGGCTTTTGATGACTTAGTCTATCTCTTTACCTGTAATTGGACTGTTGAGTTCATCAATTTCTTCTTTCATCAACGTAGGCTGTTTGTGCATTTCTAGAAACTTGTCCATTTCCTCTAAATTCTCATTCTTGTTGGCATATAATGTTTCAAAGTATCCTCTTATGATACTCTTTATATCTGTGGGGTCAGTAGTGATATCCCCTTGCTCATTCCTTATTTTGTGTATTTGCATCTGTTCTCTCTTTTTCTTTGTTAGTCTGGCTAAGGGTTTGCCAATTTTATTAATAGTTTCAAGGAACCAGCTTTTGGTTTTGTTTATTTTTTTCAGTGCTTTCTTATTCTCTATTTCATTTAGTTCTGCTCTGATCTTTGTTATTTCCTTCTTTCTACTTCCTTTAGGTTTAGTTTGTTGTTGTTTTTCCAATTCCTCCAAGTGTGCCGTTAGGTCTTCTATTTTAGCTCTTTCTTCTTTTTAAATATTTGTATTTATGTTTATGAACTTCCCTCTCAGGACAGCTTTGGCTGCATCCCATAGGGCTTGATATGTTGTGTTGTCATTTTCATTAGTTTCAAGGTAGTTACTGATTTCTTTTGAGGTTTTCTCCTTGACCCACTCTTTGCCTAAGAGTGTGTTGTTTAACTTCCATATCCTTGTGCCTAACCTGTTTCTCTGGCCCTTAGTGATTTCCAATTTCAGTCCATTGTTGATCAGAGAAATTACTTTGTATAATCTAAATCTTTCTGAATTCATTGAGAGTTGTTCTGTGGCCTAGCATGTGGTCTATATTGGAATATGATCCTTGTGCACTTGAGAAGAATGTAAATCCTGTTTTATTTGGGTGTTTTGTTTTGTATATGTCTATTAAGTTCAGGTCCTCTAATGTATTGTTTAGAGTCTTTGTTTCTTCATTGATTCACTGTCTAGATGTTCTGTCTAATGATGATAATGGTGTATTAAAGTCCCCCAGTATAATTGTAAAGGCATTTATTTCTCTGCTTAACTTTTCCAGAGTTTGCCTCACATATTTTGAGGCACCTTGATTAGGTGTGTATATGTTTATGATTATTCTCTATTCTTGAGAGATTACTCCTTTTACTAATATATAGTGTCCATCTTTGTGTCTTACAATAGTTTTGCATTTAAAGTCTATTTTGTCTGATATTAAAATAGCTACTCCTGCCCTTTTTTGCCTATTTATAACTTGTAAAATTGTTTTCCAGCCATTCACTTTCCATCTCCTTGAATTCCTGGGTCGAAGGCGGGTTTCTTGTAGACATCATATAGATGAATCTTATTTCTTTATCCATTATGCCAATCTGTGTCTCCTGAGTGGTGAATTTAATTCATTAACATTCAGTGTTATTACTCACAACAAATTTCTTACTTCAGCCATATTTTCTTTGGATTAATGTATGTCATATGTTGTTTTGTTTCTGTTTTTGTCATTTTAGTTGTTTTTAAACTCTCCTCCAACTCTCTCTCCCTTGATTTTTCCTTTCAACTGGTAGAACTTCCTTTAGTATTTCTTGATGTGCCAGTTTCTTATTAACATACTCTCTTAATTTCTATTTTGTACTCTCCATCATTTTTGAATGCTAGTTTTGCTGGATAAAGAATTTGTGACTGGAAGTTTTTTTTTTTTTAGTACTTTGACTATGTCATACCACTGTATTCTTTTCTCCATGGTTTCAGATGAGAAATCAGCACTTAATCTTATTGTGCTTTCCTTGTATGTGATGGTTCTCTTTTCTCTTGCTGCCTTGAGGATTTTCCCTTTGTCTTGTGCATTGGACATTTTAACAAGTATATGTCTTGGAGTTGGCATGTTGGGATTTATGCTGTTTAGGGTGCACTTTGCGTCCTGGATCTACACATTCATCTCTCTCAATAGGGTTGGGAAGTTTTCAGCCATTATTTCCTTCAACACTCCTTCTGTTCCCTTTACCTTCTCTTCTCCTTCTGGGATGCCCATAATGCATATGTTTGTTTGTGTTGTGTTGTTCGTTAAATCCCTGAGCCCTATTGGATTTTTTCTATTTTTTTTTCTATTTACTCTACTATCTGTTTTATTTCAGATGTATTTTCTTCCACATCACTAATTCTTTCTTCTGCCTGTTCAAATCTGCTATTATGTGAATCCAGCGTCTTTTTCAGTTCTTGGATTGTGCAATTGATCACCACTATATCTGTTATCTTTTTGTGTATTTTTACAATTTCTTCAGTATGTTTTCCCAGTGTCTTCTTTATATCCTTAATCTCTTCCTTCACTTCATTAAGAGGTTCCTGATATTTGTATGGGAATCTTTGATTAGTTGTTCGATGTTCTGCATATATTCCTGGTTTTTAGTTTGTCCATTTGAGTGGTCCATTTCTTCCTCTTTCTCAGTGTGGGTTATAATTTTTTGTTGCCCTCTATTCATCATTTTATCTTGCTGGGTTTATTCAGTTGATTAGCTTCTCTCTCTCCTTTAGAGTTTTATTTAGCTGGTGGTTCTGTGTGTGTGTTAAGATTTCTCTTTGACACTTTTTCTTCTTATTTTATTTCCTTGCTTCTTTCTATGTTTCCTTGAAGACAGAAGATTAGGGCCAAAGGAATCGAAAGATGTGAGAAAGGAAGAAGGATAATAGTAATATTGATGAAAGTCAGAAGTGGGGCCAAATAGGACTTAGTGAAATGAATATTTAACTTGTGTAGGCATTGTAGAGTAATAGGAAAAAAAGTGGAGTACCTACAATGGACTGGGAAACCAAATAAAGGAATATATATATAATGGTTTAGAAGGCTAGAATGATGAGGGGGAAGAGAAAGAGTAAGGAAAGGGCTAAAAGGAAAAAGCTAACATTAATTTAAAAAGAAGAAAACAAAATAGATAGGATAGGATTTGACACCCTTAAGTTGTGGGCTACTGAAAAAGCTTGGTGTCTAAGAACCACAACAGTAAGCAGAAGGCAGAGCGATGAAATTGGGTTATAATATCAATATAAACAGGGAATGGGAAATCACTGAAGAAGAAGCACAGCAAAGAAGATGTAAGCTAGCAGCACCTAATTTAAAAAAACAATGAAGGAAAACAGTAAGGGGGAAGGAAAGAGGAAAGAAAGCAAGAGATAACAAATAAACAGAGAAAAACTAAACAACCACACCAGCAAGCAGTCAAACAAAGCTAAGGAAGAAGTGTTCCTTCTAGGGTCCTTGAGGATCCTCTTAGCCTGCTTGCATTTATCAATTTCCCTTCAGGGTTCTATCTGCAGGTTTTGAGGCAGATTTTCAGTATTGAACTAAATTTAAAAGAGGAATTCATTTTTTTAAATGACTGTCTTCTTTTTTTCTTTCTTTTTTCTTTTTTTTGGCAATATAAGGGACCCAAAAGAAGTCCTGTGCTAGATCACCCCCTTCATCGAAGGAACCCTAAATAGGCTCATGGAAACTATTCAAGTCCTTCCCACTTCCTGGCCTCCCCAGGGGAGCTGAAGCTCTGATGTTTGTCAGTGCAGAGCGATAAAATTGGCTGACTCTGCCCCCTCTGGGGCCAAGCCTCAGTGTCAGTGGGCTGCTGGGTAAATCAGGTTTCCTCAGCAGATTCACCTCTCCCTTCAGCCTGGCACTGTTTCAAGCTGGCTTATCTGCTTCCCAAAAGTATGAGGAGGTCCTGGCAGCCAAATCCACTGAAGTTAAAACCCTCTACACCTCCTGCCAGAGCCCTCCCCTCTCAGAGAATGCTCCCTCACACCGGGAGCGGGAGTTGCCGGTGAGGGATTCATGAGTCAAACCAGCCTTTTTTCCTGCAGGTGGGGCTCAGCCATCTGTGTTAACCACCATAGGCAGACTTAAAACTCATGAATCTCTACTGATCACTCCACGCCATCTATCTGCCTGCTGCTAGATGACCCAAGCATCTCCCTCCATGCACCCACAGCACAGACCCTCCAGCAGGACCCTGTCCACAATCGGCCATCCACAGAGAGCTACTCAGTGAGTGCCCTCCTAAACTGATGCCATCTTGCCTCCTCTCAGTGTCTTCTAAATGTATTTTATCTCTTTACCCATGTTTTCTTACAACTGATTGATTTGATTGAGAAGAATTGTATGAACGTCACTGGTTAGTTGTTTAAAATCCTGTCTCATCTGGAGCTTTGATTTGTTTCATTGTCTAAGCAATTTTTTCTTTTCTTAGTATGTCTTGTATTTTCTTTTATGTCTATTAAACTGATTAGGATGGTGAGTTTACTCCAATAGTTTTTCTTTTTTTCCTAAGGATTTAGTATTTTGTGTTACTGCTGTTCATTGATTCTTGGTTCATCTTTTTCTAGGTCTTTAGTATTGCCCCCTTTTTAACTGCTCAAATCAGGGATATGGACCCAGTAATGGAGTGAAGAACAGATTCCTGTGGTCTTGGTGAAATGGGCAGTAAGGGTACTCAAAAGTCTCTTTTATTTATTTATTTTTCCTTTTTCGTGCACTTTTCTTGGTCTGAGAACATATGGTGCCCTTAAGCAGAACACTTTCCTCAGACCAAGAGGAGAATGTGTTCATTTACTGGAACCCCATCTGGGCAGGTGGTGTTGAGTCAATATTCTAGATAATTCCCCTTATGGTGGGCTACTCAAAACCAAGTCTTACAAATCAAACTTGTGCAGAAAGCTTCCACTGGCTGTGTCCTCCCTTTCCCTTGTGAGGAATTAAATTTTCACAGATCAACCAGGCCACCAGCCCAGATCAGTAGAGAGAGTATTTGAGAATGCAGATTCTCTTTCACTCCCTGCAGTTAACCAGGGAGAAATATGTTACACTCCCACACAGTGTGGAAGTGCATGACCCTTGTGATGCTTGGGATTTCCAAAGGATAATCCAAGATCACTGGCTAAAACCTGAATCAATCAGAGGCCGAGTCACTTCCTCTCCACTTTCCTGGGGGAGTACATCCCTATGACCCTCTTCAGTTTGTAGCCACTGGCCAGGAGCAGGAGAATCTATTGCGGTCTGCTCTGAGGGTAGAAGGATGGGAAACAGCACCTGCAACTGCAGCTTTACTCATAGATTTTCCCGACTAAGACTCCTTTTCCATGCCCATCTCAGTTCTTGGAACTGTCCAGCCTTCCCCTGGTGTCCTAATCCTTAGAACAGGTTTTAGACTGTTTCTGCTTGTCCTCTAGCTATTCTTTCTGCAAAAGAAATGACTCTTGTGTCTCTCTAATCTTCCATCTTTCTGGGAATCACATGTCACAAATTGCTTCTTAACTTGTTCATATTTCCCAAGAAGAAAGAGTGCATTACCTGATATAGCAGTTTGGCATTATTTATGAATTCCAAAAATAGATATTGGATTATGTTTGTGAGCTGGTCTTTTCCTCTGGGCATATTAGATTATATTTTATTCAGATATTTACTTGATTAAAAATGATTAAGATTTTGATTGGGCCATGTCAAAAGGATGTTGAATGTCCATGCCCTTGGTTGGCAGTGACTCACAGGAAAACCTCACTGCAGAGAATGGAGGTCAGAGTTTTTGAGCTGGAGTCCCAGGAAGTAAGCACACAGAGGAGCTTGGTTGTGAAGAAGGACAGAAGGCCCAGGGAAAAGAGACAAACTTTTCACCTGACAGTTCACAGCTGGTCTTGTGGAGAGAAAAAAGCAGCTGAGCCCAGAAAGAATCAAGCTCTGGGGAGAGAGACAAAGCCTAGAGAGTCTGACCATGGAGCCTTAAGAGGAAGAGGAAGGCTGAACATTGGCAGCCATCTGGCTCCAACTCATGGCAATAGACTTTGGTGAGGAAATTAACTTATGCTTTATGGCCTGGTAACTGTAAGCTTCTACTCCAAATACCCTTTATAAAAGCCAATGGATTTCTAGTGTTTTGCATCAGCTCCCCTTTGACTGACTAATACAGAATTAGGTACTGAGAGGTAATTGTAGTGATTTTTTCCATAATCCTGTTGTATTATGGAAGGCAGAATTTGAAAACAGTATGCCTGGGCATTTAGCTGAAAAACTTTCCAAAGTAAACCTGGAGAATGTGGCTTGGCTTCTCCTTGTGGCTTATAACAAAATGCTAAATGAGCAAGATAAGCTTAGAAATTAACTGTTGGTCACAAGAAAAACAGAAACTTGTTTCAGAACTTTCAAGTCTCTGGAAATCAAGCCCCCAGATGAAAGTGCCCCATTTGAGGACTTAACTAAACTTGGAATTTTTAAATCAGGATTGAAGATGCAATTATCTCAGAAAGACATGTGGAAAGTCTTACTGTCTGATGGCTTTGACCCCTGTTTCTTGCTTGCTGAACCAACAAACTTTTTGAGAGAGCTTTGTGAACAAAATTGCTGTCAGTCTGGACTAAAAGGGACATGAAAAGGAGAGATTGAATTGGAAATGACTTCAAGAGGAAAACCATGGAAGCTGAAATCTGGAATTAAGACATTGCCTTGGGCCAAGAGAGAAACCCCACCCATGTGTACATGGAGGGTGAGTTTGCCTCTGCAGTTGAAGAGGGTGGATGTTCTTTCCCAATGTTCAGAGAGAGTTTTTCCTCCCCAAGGTATAGAGAGTGTGAAACACATTCCTCAAGGATTAGAATGGTTAAGGTCAGCATCCTGTACCTCTGAGAGAGATGTGCCTGTCCCCCATGGATTAGGGAAGGCCAGATGGTCAACTTGTTGCTCTGAGATGGTTGAGCCTGTATGCCAAAGGTTAGGGAGGATGTTGTCTTCACTTCACTGTACTAGGCGGGGTTAAGACTCTAACCCAAAGGTTGGGTAAAGTGTGGCAATCACTCAAGTACTCATGGAGAGTGAGATCTAAAGATTGTTCACTACCCAGATGCTTGATGAGGATGGAATCAATAAAATGGCCATTGAGAAAGCCTGTGGAAAATGTGGGTTCCCATAAGTCCCCAGTAAGAAGAAAACATTGTCTGAAGAATGATTCTCATACTTTGACATCTAATGAAGTATATCCTGAAGGTTTACTGAAATGTAGAGGACAACTGACTCATGTTTTTCTCCCAATTACTCCTTATTGTAATTAAAATGTTTATCCTTTCTCTGTCCATTTGTGTATTGGAAGCAGATAAATTGTTTGGTAATTTCAGAGATATATAGCCAGATGGAACTTTGCCCCAAGACAAACTGTACTTCTTTTAACTGATTGTGATATGATTTGGTACTTAGTATTGTTACTGAAATAAGGTTTTTTTGAATATTGAATGTCTTTTTGGAATTCAGAGGGTGGACTGTAGCAGTTTGGCATTATTCATCAATTCCAAAAATAGATACTGGCTTATATATGTGAATTGGTCTTTTCTTTTGGGCATATTAGATTATATTTTATTCAGAGGTTTACTTGATTAATTAATGATTGAGGCTTTGATTGGACCATGTCAGTAGGATGTTGAGTCCCTCCCCCTTGGTGGGCAGGGACTCACAGGAAAACCTCACCACAGAGAAGGGAGGTTGGAGTTTTTGAGCGGAAGACCTGGGAATTAAGAACACAGAGGAGCTTGTTCATTAAGAAAGAGAGAAGGCCCAGGGACAGTTCACAGCTGACCTTGTGGAGACAACAAAGCAGCTGAGATCAGAGAGAATCAAGCCCTGGGGAGAGAGACAAAGCCTAGAGAACCTGACCATGGAACCTTAAGAGGAAGGGAGGCTGAACATTGGCAGCCATCTTGCTCTAACACATGGCAACAGACTTTGGTGAGGAAAGTAAATTATGCTTTATGATCTGGTAACTGTAAGCTTCCACCCCAAATAAATACCCTTTATAACAGCCAACAAATTTCTGGTATTTTGCATCAGCACCCCTTTGGCTGACTAACACACATGGTAAGCACTTTCTTTTTGTGTAGCTGAAGTATAAAAGAAACTGTGAAGAGTAAGGGAGTACTATTGATTGAATTGATGTCCCCAAAATACATACTGATATCTTAACTGCAGCATCTATGAGTGTGATGATGTTTGGAAACAGGGTCATTGCAGATTAAATCAAGTTAAGATGAGGTCATAATGGATTAGCACAGGCAAAAATCCAATATGAAAGGTTTACTTATTAGAAGAGAGTAAGACTCAACCACAGGTAAAGAAGGAAGGCTGTTAAGTGAAGAGAGAGGCAAATGTTAGACTTGTGCTTCCACAAGCCAAGGTAAAGAAAGATTGTGGTTGACTCTCTGAAGGTAGGAAAAGGCCAGGAATGATTCTCTCCTAGAGCCTTCAGAGAAAACATGGCCTTGCCAAAACCTTCATTTCAGACTCCTGCCTCCAGAATAGTGGGAGAATGTTTCCATTAGTTAAAATCACCTCATTTATGGTACTTTGTTAGACCAGTTCTAGTAATTGAATGACACTATTATTTTTTTATTTTTTCCTTTCTTCACAGTAATACTGGGTCTGTTTATCTGTCTTACAGACCCAGGCATTGCCTCACTGAGTTTTCCCAAATCTATACTAGAGTTAGTGATAGTTCATAGGTGGTACCAAATGACCATAGGTCACCTCTGTGACCTCACTTTATACATCATCAGTAATAAAGCTAATTTTTTTCTCCATTCATCAGATTTTAGAAGTGATCTCTACATTTGTTTGCACTAAGGAAAGGAAAAGGGGTTTTATTTTAATTGTGCCTGAAATTAAAAGACTACTTTGGTATACATTTTCCTGAGTATTTTTCAGCCTTACCTCACTGTCTGAAATTTCCCACAGACTTCTGACTGACAATGAGTTCACAAGAGTTATATGATACCCATTGCTGTTAGCTATTAGCATACTAATTTTATTAGAAATATGAGAAAATATCATCAATGTATTACACATATTTTCCTAGTGGGTCATTTTTCTTTCATTTTGTTTATATTTTAAATTAATAGATATTTTATGTGATGTGAAGTGTATAATCTTGCTTTTGTTGTTTCTTAATATTTTTTTTAGAAATCCATTTTTGCAATAAAATGAGGAAAATATCATTATTTGGTTTTTTCTCATTGTACTTTAAAGTAATACAACATATTTTTTGTTTAATTATTCTGAAATTTAGTGAGCTTCTATATAATGAAGTGGTTATATTTCACTCTTCCCTAAATTGTTTAACTATTTCTTCAGCATCAATTACGGAGTAGTCCTTTCATTTTCCATTATAATATGATTATATATTTTGTATCTCAAATATTGTATGGCAGAAGAATCACCTTATGCTGTTAAAGAATCATTACTTATTTTTTCGTGTTTTAGATAAAACTCTGTACCATAGGAACAAAAGATGATAAGAATATGCAATATCAACTTCCTATATAAAGATATTAAGACAATTCATCATTTTCCCTAGAATATTCTAAATATCTTATATTTTTCATCAGATTTTATTGTTTTCTCCATAAAAACCCCTCTTTTTCACATTAAAAAAAAACATTTAATATCTTATGCTGCATTATTGCATTTCCTTTAGCTGTATTGCTGCTAACAACTTTTCCAGGAAAACATGGATGGAGAAATTTATAATGTAATAATCCAGGAAACCTATAAGATTATTACTTATCATTCAACTACCAGAAAATTTTTACTAAACAGTCTAAGAAACAATACTGAAGATCATCTATAACAGAGACTTGCATGATATAAATATCTTTCTTGAAACTTTGAAACCCTTACTTGCCTCATGGGATTCATAATATATATTTTCTTATGTGATGCATGGAAGCCAGGCAAAAAATAAACATGGACATCCATTATCAATGAAATCACACACACAATATCACTAACTCCTGCCTGTTCCAAATATTTCCCAGCTATTTCCACATACATAGTGCATATATATACCCCAATGACAATGTCCTCACAGAATTAAACCATCACAATCATCAGTATCCACTTGTACAGCAAGTTAATCTCTTTGACAGTCTGAAGTTATTTTATGAATCCCAAAACAGAATTATTATGTTTTTTAACTAATTGATTCCTGTGGATGTGAAGCATTTTGATTGGACTATGTCAGTGAGGCATGAGGTGAGTCAGGTTGATTCTCTGCCCTCATACTCAAGCTGATATAAATGCAGACACAGAGAGAAATATACACTGAGGTAAAGAAAGTCTTGATATTGATCCTGTCATGTGAGAGAGAGGACTGAAGGGAAATAGAGAAGACTTGAAGACTGACAAATGTCCCAGAGTCTGGAACCAGCATAACACAGAGGCACAGAAAGAAACCCCCAAGCAACTGGGCCCAAGGAGCAGCTCCACGCTCAGGATACAAGCCCTGTCATATGCCTGATAGCTCACAGCTGAACTTGGAGAAAGTGGAGCAGCCAAGACTGAGAGAGGAGGCCGGAAAGAAACAAACTCTATGCCTGGTTGTTCACAGTTGAGTTCTGGAAGCTGGACTCCAAGAGACAATGAGCCTGGAGGGGAAGGCAGAGACCTAGGCAGAAATCACATAACATCTTGCTTCAACATGTGGTAGCTGACTTTGGTGAGAAAACTTCTCTGATTGTGCCTTGATTTGGAAATTTCACAGCTTCAGAACTGTAAGATTTTATCTTAAATAAAATTCTCATTATAAAAGCCAACCTATTTCTGGTACTTCGCATCAGCAACCTTGTGGCAAAGGAAGAAAGAAATTAATACCAGGAAAATGGGGTTCATGCTACTTACAACTAGCAAAAATGTGGGAACAGCTTTATAAATGGGTAAAGGGTAATTTTTGGAGGAATTGTGAAATGTTTGGATGAAAAGCCCTAGATAGCTTTGAAGAGACTGTTGGTTAAAATATGAATGCTAAATATATTTCTGATAAGGCCTTAAACAGAAATGATGGCCGAAATTAGGGGATCATAGCTTGAAAGTTTCAGGAATATGGCAAAATTGACTTCTGATGTTCAGTGTAAAGAAGAAAAATTATAAGCTTGGACATTGAGCTGAGGAGATTTCCAAAATAAATGTGGAAAATTCAGCTTGGCTTCTCTTTGCAGCTTATATTAAAACTCAAGAGGAAAATAGCTAAGCTGAGAACTAAACTACAGCACCTGAAGAAACTAGAGACTAATGACTTGGTAAATTCTACGCTTCTGCAATTTACCAGAGGATAGTGCCCCAGGTGAGGACTTAGCTAAACTTGGAACTTGTAAGTCAGGTTTGGAAATGTAGTTATCCAGGAAGGACTTGTGTGAAAACTTAATGTCTGATGGCTTGGACCTCTGTGAACTGCATGGGTTATTTGTGAGTTCTGTATGAATTAAACCACTGTCAACCTGGAGTAAATGGGACAGAAAGTGGAGAAGTTGAATGAAAAATGGTTTCAAGATGAAAACTCTAGAAGCTGAGGTCTGGAGTTGGGATATCTTCTCAGGCCAGGAGAGGGATCCCACTCCTGTGTGTGGAAAGTGTGACTTTGTCCCAGCATTGGGAAGCGGCTGTGGCTCAATCAGTAGGGCTCCCGTTTATCATATGGGAGGCCCCGGGTTCGGTTCCCGGGGCCTCCTGGTGAAGGCAAGCCCGCCCGCACGGCGTGGTTAGCTGACCCAGCGAGCATAAGCAGCAAGGGGGGGATAAATGAATAAATAAATAAAATCTTTAAAAAAAATAAAAATAAAAAATAAAGAAGGTGGATCTTCCAGCACATTGTTAAGGAGGAGTACACCTGCCGCAGGCTACAGAGAGAGTGAAGCACATTCCTCGGTGGTTGGTTGGGAATGAGTTAGGTCACCACCCCACGCTCTGAGTGTTTGGCTATTCTCATAGATTAGGGAGAATTAGGTCACCACATCACTGTACTGAGGGGATTGAACCTCTATGCTAGAGATTAGGGAGAATGTTGCCACCACCCCTCTCTACTAATGGGATTGAGACTGTCCCCCACAGAGTGGGGAAAGTGTGGCTATCACCCCAATGTTCTTAGAGGGTGAGGTCAGGAGCTCACCTGCCACCCAGATTCTTGATGAGGTATAGCCAAGAAGATGGCCATTGGGCAAGTACATGGATAGGGTGGACCCCCATGTGGCCCTTAGGAGAAGAAATCATTCTAGAGATGACTCTCAGACATTGAAATCTAATGAAGTATGTCCTGCAAGTTGTCAGAACACTTTGGGATCCATGACAGTGGTTTTCCTTCCAATTTCTCATTAGAGTAATGCAAATGTTTATCCTGTGATTGTTCTTCCTTTGTATATTGGAACTAGATAATTTGATTTCTAAGTCTGACTGGTCTACAACTGCAGAGGAATTTTGTACCAAGACAAACTGGATGCCTATAATTGATTCTTTTTAATTCAAAATTTTAATAATATATTGTGCCAATAGAAGCTTTTCAAAGGCAATGATATATCAATAAAGAATCGTTAAATTGAGTTTCTGAAAAAGAACATGCCACATGAAAGTATGTCAGCACAGTAAATAACAAAATGGTGTTACTATAAAATAGTGAAAAATACTGACAGTCATGAAACAAGCCCAGGAGACTTCAGAATATGCCATTCATACAATATAAACAAGTACACAGGAATCAATTTTTTTTTTAAGTTTAGACGTTGATAAATTTGTTAGAGTTGTTGCCTAGATATATAATAAATAATGGATATATTATGCAAAAAACTTCAAGGAAAAAATATGTGGAATAATGGAAATTATGATGTATCAGATTTTTTAAAATGCAAAAAGGAATTGAACTTTTTACTTAAATATAAATCACTTTAAGTAGGACTCATACTAATTTGAAATAAGGAATATTTTGTGTGTTTATCTATGTAGTTTTATATATATACATATACCTCTAAGAAAATATGTATGACTGAAGTGTTTTTGTATTCCAATGGCACTTTGAATAATCCTTGCTTTTTTTCTTACAAAAATTAGAAAAATGAATTTTATAAAACAAAGTTAAAATTTGACATTAAAGGGAGTGGATGTGGCTCAAGCAATTAAGTGCCTGCTTCTCACCTGGGAGGTCTGGATTTGGTTCCCAGTGCCTCCGAAAAAAACAACAAGCAAACCAAAAAAAAAAAAAAAACAGGGTAGTCGATGTGGCTCAGTGATTGAGAGCTGGCTTCCCACATATGAGGTCTGGGATTCTATCCCTGGTCCTGGTACCACAAAAAAAAAAATGACATTCAAAGGAAACACCACCCTTCCACACCCAAAAGTGAAAGAAACATAATATTACTAAATTTCATTATGTAAAACTTAGCTGTATTCAGGAGGGATTACTTTAGTTTGGGTCTTTCAGTGTGGGCATATATCAGTGAATAAGTTGTTGGGTCATAACTATTGAATTCCTCATGATAGCTGTCTGGTGAATGAAAAATCATATTGGGTATGTCCAGGAATAACTGGAAAAAAAAATTTGGCATAGCTAAATTAATCCCTTTTGATGTATACAAGTTTAGTATATGCCAAATGTTTAAATTTATCCAAAAGAATTGAATCATACCCAAAACAAACGCAAAAGAAATCACTTCTCAGTTTCACAAATCTGCATTTCTTTAACAACCAATAAGGGATAAAATCATAGTAAGGAGATCACCCACATGCTTCACTATCAACACATTGTCTAGAGTACATCATTTAAAGAAACATGCTAAAAACATATTCACAGGACCTGCCATGAATAGTAAGATACGGTAATTTCATAATAGAAAAATGCTCCTGCCAGCATTCTGCACACACAAGACATCTAAAATCAAACCCATAAAATTACCTTGCTCACACTTCCTATTATATTATAATATGCAAAAAGCAAACAAAAAGCAACTTTTAATATTATATCACAATTTTGAAATGTGGGAAAAATAAAAAACAAAAACCATTGTGTGATGTTGGCAATGCTGGCTTCTCCAACCCTCTAATCTGCCTATTCCCCCAGCAACCCAGCCACCTATCCCTTTACACTGTTCATTTTTAAACTCACCAATCCCCTGCCGCCACACCCTCTTGTAACATATATAAGCCCAAAAGCTTCCTCATTAAACGGACTTGCTTCACCGAACCTGTCTCCGCAGTTTTCATTTTCAACTGCGCCGTCCTCCACACCCATGAACCCCACGAAGCCCCGCTGAGGCTTCAGTGTGACTATTAGTAATATCAGAGCAGAGTATTAGTTTTGTTTTTTTTTTTTTTTTATATTATTGCACAGACTTCTTATCACATGTTCTTCAGTTTTTATGTCTTCTCTTAAATGTGAATAAGTGCTGTGGATAAAATACAAATGTTGAAAACAACAGCAGGGTGATTTGTCAAAGATAATCGCTATAATTTAGAAATAATAATGGAAATGAACAAAATAAATATTCTTTTTAAATGGTAATAAGTTTTAAAAATATTATTTAATATGAAGGGCCTCAAAAACCAATTCAAAGGCAGTGTCCAAGGCAATGTTCGATGTTGGAG
>JAKSZT010054187.1:68242-154319 GCA_026826555.1 Tolypeutes matacus | reverse complement strand
TTTTGTATTATGCTGATGTTGGCTGCATAGAACGAATTCAGCAATGTGTCTGCCTGTTCTATTTTTTTTGGAAGATTTTGAGCATGATTGGTAATAGATCTTCTTTGAATGACTGGAAGAATTCACTTTTGAAGCCATCTGATCCTGGGCTTTTCATCTTGGGTAGGTTTTGATGACTATTTCGATCTCCTTACTTGTGATAGTTTTGCTGAAGTCTTCTGTTTCTTCTAGCATCAGGTAAACAATACACACAAAACATGATCATTGAAAGAAGGAAATAGATAAATGGGACCTCCTCAAAATTAAACACTTTTGAGTTTCAAAAGATGTTCTCAGAAAGGTAAAAAGGCAGGCTATTTAATGGGATAAAATATTTGGAAATGAGGTATCTGACAAGGGTTTTTTATCCATATTATGTAAAGAGATCACACAACTCAATAATAAAAAGACAAGCAACTCAATTAAAAAATGTCAGAAGACTTGAATAGACATTTTTCCAAAGAGGAAATATAAATGAACAAAAAGCACATGAAAAAAAGGTCAACATCATAACTATTAGGGAAATATGGATCAAAATTACAAGGAGATATTTCACACCTTGTTGAATGGCCATTATTTTTTAAAACCAGAAAACTACAGGTGCTGGAGAAGATTTGGAGATAGAGAAATACAACTCCTTGACTGTTGGTTGGAATGTAGAATGGTGTAGCCTTTGTGGAAGATAGTTTGGCAGTTACTCAGGATGCTATCTATAGACCTGGCTTATAATTTGGCATTCCTACTACAAGGAATATATTCAGATGAACTAAAAGCAAGGCTGCAAACTCATATTTGTGCACCAATGTTCATAGTAGAATTAATCACAGTAGCTAAAAGATGGAAACAACCCAAGTGTCCATTATCTGTTGAATGGATTAATAATGTGGTATATACATAAAACGGAATACAATTCAGCTTTAAGAATAAATGAATTGGTTAAGTATTTGACAGCAGGAATGATCCTTGGAGGTGTTATGTTGAATGAAATAAACCAGACACCAAAGTAGAAATAGTGTATGGTATCACAATATGAAGTAAAAACAATTAGTAAACTCATGAAGTTAAAATCTAGAGTATAGGTTACTAGGAGATAGAATGAAGGTTGTGAAGGGGGAGTTGATGCTTAGTATATGTACAATATTTAATAAGGTTGACATTAAAGGTGTGCAAATATAGAATAGAGGATAGGACATTATATTGTGTATAACTATCATTGCTGATTTATAAATGTGATTGTGGCTGAAAGGGTAGGCTAGGGACAGAAATGTCAGTTGAAAGAAAGTTAGAGATAAACTAGGTCCTTAGAACATAGTGAACTCGGTGGTAAAGGTTGTGGTTAATAGTACATATACAAAAATGACCTTTTATGAAGTAGAATAAATGTTTGCATTACAAGGTGTTAGGAATATGGTGATAAATTGGAAAATGCAACTAATGTAACTTATGGACTATAATTAATGGTAATATTTTAATATACTTGCATCAGTGGCATAGAAGGTACTCTATCAATGCCAAAGGTTAACAGTAAGGTAGTATACAGAGTATGGGACTTTTCTGTTTAAAGTGATGAGTATTCTAGAAATGACAGCACATCTCTGTGATGAAACTGAGCCACTGACTGTCTACTTTGGATGGATTATTAAAATTATGGGACTGCATAACCCAGAGAACCATATGGTGGATGATAAACTGTGGTTAACTATACAAATATGAGAATATTCCCTCATGAACTATAACAAATGTACAATACATGGTGCTTATAATAGGGTAGTTTGAGACCTTAGAAATCCAACCTCACTTTTATGGCCAACTGATTTTTCTTTTCTTTTTTTTTTTTTTTTTTTTTTGCCAGAATCCTTCCAGAGACTTTCCATTGCATTTCTTCCTTTCTTCCTTCCTTCCTTTCCTTCCTTTCCTTCCTTTCCTTCCTTCCATTTTTTAAAAGGTACTTAGATTACATAAATGTTATCCAAAACCATAGGGATTCCCATGTGTCCCACTCCCAACACCTCCCACACCCTCCCACATAAACATCCTTCATTAGTGTGGCACATTCATTGCAATTGATAAACACATCCTGGGGCTTTGCCATTAAGCATGGACCATAGTTCACACTGTAGTCTACATTCTCTCCCACACATATGTGATGATATAAAATGGCCAATATCTGTAAATGCAGTGTCATTCAGGATGATTCCCAAGTCCTGAAAAAGTCCCTGTATTACAACTGTTTTTCCCTCTCCCTGCCCCCACAGTTTCTAGCGGCCACTGGCTCCACATCAGTTTTGTAATTTCTTCCATTGCTAGAATCACAATATGTCTATAGTAAAATACCAGTAAGTCCACTCTAGTCCATAGTTCTTTCCCCAATCCTGAAGATTCTGGGATGGTGATGTCCACTCCACTTCTAACTGAGAGGCGGCTTATATCCCTTGGGGAAGCTGTATAGGACTATCTTCCTTGCAGTTGCACACTCTCTCTGTTCCTTGGGATGGTCATTGTCCATCATCATCTCCTTGTTATTTGTCCTGTATAGTCCAATGAGCTGTAGAGTAGGTGTTGCAACTCCACTGAGTTTCCAGGCTCAGCTTGCACATGGACAGCCCAAAGACTCATGTCTCTTGGATATACACCTACAAAATTGAGCACCAAGTATAGGTTTAAATATAAGGGACAGATGAGCCATGTGTAGGAAAGATATACTAGAGTACAACTTTGTCACTCTCAGGAGGACAAACTCCAAAGTAGGGCCCAATGACAAGGCACCAAACTCCAGAGCTATCAGCCCTGACCATAGGAACTGAATGTCTCTAGATCCCTCAGGAGCCCCACTATTTGGGGTAGTATCCACTTTGGCAGTCTATGAGATCCTGCTGAGGTTTGCGTGTTACCTCTGGGATGACATCCCGACTCATTTTACAGTCTCTTAGCCACATAAACTCATTGGTCTTTACCTTTTCCCCCTTTTATTTGAGGTCTTTTTCAAGTTGCATTGCTAGTTGGTACTTGGTAGTATTCCCTCAGTGCCAGGGAGGCTCATCCCTGGGAGTCATATCCCATGCTGGGGGAAAGGTAATGCATTTATATGCTGAGTTTGGCTTAGAGAGAGGCCACATTTGAGCAACAAGGAGGCTCTCAGGAGGAAACTCTTAGGCACCCTCCACACTAGGCTAAGTTTCGATTTCAAGATCAAAGGCTCATAAGACTAGTCATCAATATCAAGGGCCCATTAGTGGATCACCCTTCTTCACCAGTCACTGCCCCTGCACTTTGGGGAGTGTTGCTGCTCCATTAGAGAATGTGGCAGAGCTCTCCAGGATGGGAATTCAATATTCTATCAGTTATTGTGTGAGTCTCCACCCACTGTGACAATGTCCCATGAACATTTTACATTTTTATATACCTTATATGTATGTCCAGGGGAACTTCCTCCCATTTATCCCCCATCATTGACACCCCACACCAATGATCTTCCTCTGCTCCAGTTATAACCCTTCTGTGATCCAAAGCTTCTTCAAAAATGAAGCCATTAAAATAGCCAAATACAATGAAGAAAAATGAAATAATAATAAGTTTAAATATAAGAAATATAATACATAAAAAATTTTTAAAACTAAAAATAAAATTAAAGATTGGGATATTAAAAAATAATGAAAAACATTAAAAATTTTTTGGACAATTTGCCTTTCATCACTGTGATAAATATCTGGTGTCCAGTCTGAACAGTGGCATTTTCTTCCATTTATTCCCCAGTGTCTTGCTATTTTCATTTTGTTTTTAAAGAAGTTTAAGGTCACTGTTAAGTCACATACAGAATACAGGGGACTCTCATATACCCCAAATCCTCCCCTTTTCCTCCTTCCCATATTAATACCTTTTTATATGTGGATGGTACATTTGTTACAACTGATATACACATAGTGAAACATAGCTACTAAACATGGTCAATGGTTTACATTATAGTTTATATTTTTGACAGTACACTTTTTAAAATTTTGATGATATTTAATATTGCCTGTGTCATTGTAAGATCATGTAGAGTACTTCAATTGACCACTAAATACATCCTGTTTGTTCTATTCCATTCCTCCCTCCCCCTCCCCTTGGGGCCCAAGGTAACCCCCTGGCTTCCCTCCTTGGATGACAAGATTCATAGTTACATGCAACAAAACTGAGGTCGTGAACACACTCGTTTGTCCTCCTCTATTAAAACCATCATGCTCTCCAGAGACTCCCACCTTTCTATTTGTGAACAAATCAGTCCTCTCAATTATGGGAGCCCAACTCCCTCCTTGTTCATTATCCACCCACTGATACAATATATTATGACAAAATGATCACTCACACCCTCCCTAGAGGCCTGCTCCAGTGTACCCTGTCCCGTATGACCCCCTATCCAACACAATAAACCAGTAACCCTTCCTTGTCATATTGCCATAAGAGCATTCTCAGCTTTGTACTTTCAACCACACCCCTGCAAATCCCCAGTGTTCACCTGGTCCCTCTCCCAACCCTCCCCTCAGTTCCCTGGACCTTCCAACACACCCTCCCCAATCTACCCACTTGTCAAACATGCACCACCCAGCCCAATAATATCACTATCCTCCTGTCATATCCCTTCAATGTGCAACTACACACTTTCACCTTACCATAGATTACATCCCTATGGGCTGGCCAACTGATTTTGAGAAGGGGGCAAAGACTACTCAAGTGGTATAGAAATGTTTCTTCACCGAATAGTGCCAGGAAAATGGCATCTCCATTTACAGAAAAAAATGAAATATCCTTACTTCAGACTCTATAAGAATATCAATCAAAATAGTTCAAAAACCTAAATATAAGAGTCAGAACTATAAAACTCCTCTGAGAAGAAAATGTAGGGAAGCATCTCCAAGACATTGCTTAGGCAATGGTTTCTTTGACTTTATATCTAAAGCACAAGTAACAAAAGAAAAAACTAGATAAATGAGACCTCATCAAAATTTAAAAATGTTCTGCCTCAAAAGACTTTATCCTGAAAATAAAATGACAAACCTACACAATGAGAAAAAATATTTAGAAACCACATATCTGATAAAGATTAATATCCAGAATCTATAAAGAGATTCTAACTTAAGAAAAAGAAAAAAAAAAGCAATAAAAAATGAGCAAAAACCTTAAGCAGACATCTCTTTAAAGAAAATATACAAATGGCCAGAAAGCACATGAAGACATGCACAATATCTTTAGACTTCAGGTAAATACAGATTAAAACCACAATGAGATACCATTTCAGATCCATTAGAACATCTACCATTAAAAAGCAAACAAACCAGAAAATAACAAGTGGTAGAGAAATATAAACACTCAATTATTGGTTGTGGGGATGTAAAATGGTGCAGCTGCTGTGGAACACAATTAGGCAGATCCTCAGAAAGCTAAGTGTAGAATTACTATATGACCTGGCAATCCTACTACTTGCTATATACCCCAAATAATTGAAAACAGGGACTGGAACAGATATTTCCAACCTCATGTTCAAAGCAGCATTATTCATGATTTCAAAAAGATTGAAGCAACCCAAGTGTCTATCAACTGATGAATAAGTAAAGAAAATGTGGTATATACATGCAATGAAATTTTATTAACCTGTAAAGAACCAATGAACTCCTTATACATGTGACAACAGTGATGATCATGGAAGACATCATGGTGAATGAAGTAAGCCACATACACAAGGACAAATACTGTATGATCTCATTGATTTGAACAACTAGGATAAACAAACTCATAGAAACAGAATGTAATATATGGGTTATTAGGCAATCAGGTGGGAATAGAGTTGACATTAAGGTTTAAAATGTACAAGGTACTTATCTGGAATGACAAGAAATGCTTTGGCAATGTATGGTGGTGACAGGAGCACAACATTGTGAAGTAATTACCAGCACTGAAATATATATTTAAATTTGATTAAAAGAGGAAATGTTAGACTGTATGTATGGTAACAGAATAAAAATGTTTAAAAATCCATGGAACTACACTAAACAGTGAACTCTAAATTAAACCATGGACTATGGTTAATTCTACAATTATAAAAATGCACTGTCATCAATTTTAACAAATGTTCTATTCCAATGTAAGGCATTAATATTAGGGTGATATCTGGGGATCTGGTATTTTATGCATGATTGTTCTGTAAGCACACTTTTCTAATAAAGAAAAAAAAATTTTTAATCTAAAAAAGTATTTACTAATGTAAAAATTGTATTTCACATGATTATTTTAGAGAAGTAGTGACTTCCACATGAGAATGAGTTTCCCAAAACTTAAAGACTTTTATGATAGAATTGTTGGTAATATTAATTTGAATTATTTTGGTATAATATAAGGAATTATATTATATTTGGATGATGTGCAACACTCTGTGAACCAATATTTTCCAGATGAAACTTTATGTCTAAAATCATGCATGTGTAAAGGACCCACTCAAATGTCTAAATATATTAATGAATTTAAATGCAATGGAATATTAAAATTTCATTCTATGGTTGCAGATTACAAATTGAAAGGCTTTAAGAAACCACTATTTGTTGAACTTTGGTTTAGAATCCCAAAAGAATTGGTTTTCTGAAAGTGCTATTAATATACTCCTTTCCTTTTGTAAGCATATTTTTGTAAATATTCCTTTATTTTCTTCATAATCTTCAACTAAAAAATGATGTTGCAAAAGTTTGAAAGAAAAAAAATTTGAGTATTCAGATATGTACTACTAATCCAGATAGTAAAGAAATTTTCAAAATATGAAAGAGAATTTCTGCTTCAAAAAAAAAAAAAGCATCTTGAAAAGTAGGGATTAGTCTCCACACTGAGTGTAGCACAGCAAATGGTGAGACCAAGGCCCACTTTCCAGACCACATGACTTGAAACAAAGTCTGCAATTCATTACAAAGAAATGAATTGGGAACTTGGCTCCCTGGCTGAATAAGTTCCATTTTTCTACTTTTTGAAGCTCCACCACTTAGTACTGATGGTAAACTTGGATATCTGGAGTGAAGAGAGCCTGTGTCTTTGTCTTGATATTTATTCATCAGAATTATGCTATCTGTAACTGGTGGATGCTTATAAGATCTTGTCTTATCACTAGCAGTCACAACCAGCCATTGGTTCAGATCAAGCTTTAAAAAACATTGTCAAAAAATAAGTAAATGACTCAATACTTGAAGAAAAGAATTCATATAGCAAGTATTTCCCAAATTTCTCAATCCTGTTACACCAAGAGTTACTATTGGTCTTTGTTAAATTGAGGAGTCATTGAATTTTAAAAATCTTACATCTTCTGAGGTAGATACTATATCTTTTGCTGGTGATGCTGGGATTTGTGATGGCACTTGAACAGGAACTATTTTACTGTGGTGGACTGAAGTAGACCTTGCAAACATAAACTTTTTCTTGGAGGTATTCTTCCCAATTCTGCTTTAACTTGATGCTCCAATTCTTGCCATCTTTTCTTGACTGCTCTTCTTGCTGTTTTTCCCTGAAATTGTTCTTCTTGTCTTTTTCTTCCAATGGGTGACTGTTCAAACCAAGTTTGAAAAATTTTACCCATGAGCATCCTTCCCTGTGCCAGAGAGCAGTATACATCTGATCTTCATTTTGAAGCGGAGATTGGGTGCCATCATGTAAGAAATAAGAATCATCACTTGTACCCATAGACCATAAAACCCTTCCACTACAAGTGGTTCAGTGATAATTTTGACTTTTGATTGCACTTAATGTACTTCGTAGTAATTTCTACGCTATCATTAAGAACATAATCATCACAAAGGTAACAAAAAACATACATCTCATTCACCTCCAATGCAACAGGATGACTGCTATCTTGAAAGTGCTTGAGTGCATGCTCTTCAATATATCTTCCACAGGCAACATGGGAACAGCTAAGGCAAGCCCAGATTGACTCAGTTGTATTGCAGTCCACACAATTCCATTTCTGGGGGTCGAGGATAGAATGGTCTTAAGCAAGCCGCAACTGCCCAACTTGTTTGCATTTATCCATTGTTAGCATTTATTTAGTCTAGCTGAGAAACACATAATCCAAACAAGATTCTGTTGCCAACGCTTGAAGCATCTGAAAACAGCCCGAGCCGGAGCGGCCTTCTTAGTGCTCACCACCTGTACTCCGCCCTTGGGTTCCGCTGCGGCAGGGCAGCCCAGTCACGCGGTTCCGTCATTGTGACGTGGTGACGCGCCCCCTGGCCCCGCCCCGCGCGCTCCGGCGGGCTCGTGGGAAGCTCCTCCCGGTCGCTGCGGCTCGAGGTTCAATTCGGGGTCCTGATGGCCAGTGGCTCTACTCGGCGTTCCTACTTTTTTATATTTTAAAGATACTCCAGGAATAAATTTTAAAAGGTAGAGATAAAAAGTAAAAAATAAAAAAAAAGAGGTTTAGCACAGAGTGAGACTTACTCACCAAAACTGGATTAAATAGACCCTCGCACATGGAGTTTAAGTAATAAAGATAGGTTGTATTTAGACTCGATTTTTACCCCTCAAAAGACATTCTCGGTAAGGAAGACAATTTGATAGTTATTCTGAAATTTTCATTAATGACTGTCAATCTGGAATTTCCAGAAAGATACCAGTGCAGTGGAAAAGATATTCCTTCCAAGCCTCGTCTGGTTACTGAAATGTTGGCCAAATTCACAGAAACCGAAGCTTTAGAAGGAAAAAATCTACATATGTTACCAATGTAACTCAAAGCATAGACGATTTTCCTCAAAACCTGTTGTACTCACAGAGGCCCAGAAACAGCTTATGATATGCCACCTACCTCAGGTTCTCAGGCTACACCTTAAATGATTCAGATACTCAGGAAGTAATAACCGAGAGAAGATTGGTGTTCGTGTTGGCTTTGAGGAAATCTTAAACATGGAGCCCTATTGCTGCAGGGAGTCCTTGAAATCTCAGACCAAAATGCTTTATCTATGACTTACCTGATGTAATAACGCACCATGGATTTGGCTCAGGACACCACACTGCCTACTGCTATAATTCTGAAGGAGGGTTCTGGGAACACTGCAATGATTCCAAGCTAAGCATGGCACTGTGGATGAAGTATGCAAGGCCCAAGCTTATACTTTGTTTTATACCCAGCGAGTTATGAGAATGGACATTCTAAACTCTTGCCTCCAGAGCTCCTGCCTGTTTGCCAACATCCCAGTGAAGAAGCTGATACCTCTTCTAATGAAATCTTTAGCTGATCCAAAGACAGTGGGTCTTTCTTATTATGATTTTTAAAAGGGCTGACTTACAATTTTAAGCTTCACTGTTTTGTTTTTTACTTATGAATAGAGACACACTATGATTATATATTTTGTATCTAGCTACAACAAAACTTTTTACAGAAACAAAGTTAGTATAAATACATGTCTAGCACCAGCAGGTAACTAAACTTTTTACAAAGTATTTGGAAGTTTTAAACTTTTAGTGTTTACCTCAGACTGGTGTTACCTCTTCTTTTTATTTTTTTATTTTGATGTCTTATTTGGCTCAGATCATGATTTTGTGCAGTCTTCTACCAAAGAAGTTCAGATTGCATCATTTTTAATACATCTGTTATTTATCTTTTGTAGTTATTTTCTATATAAATTCTTATGAGGTGTGAAAATTAGATTCTTCACCAATACAGTCTTATAAAAAAAAAAGCATTTCTTTCAGACCATTTGCAAATTGAAGCCACCTTTGTCCTGTGAAAGGAGGTTAAACTACTACATTCAAAGCAAACTATCAAGGTATCACCTAAATACTTATCAATCATATTCATTAATGTTCCTGAGGCTTTTGTTTTAGGGCTCAGAATAGACATTGCTTTGGGTTCATGGCACTTCATTTTTTTTTTAAATGTATTAAGTTTTAATAATTGTTCTTTATTTGGATAGTCAAATTATACCTAAATGAAAATGGCAGCTTTATAAATAGTATATTTAAGTGAAATTTTGGTACTATGGACACACAAAAAAATGATGGCTGGGACTTATTATAATGAGCAAATAGGTTGTCCAGATTCTAATAGAGCAGTTGTATCAAAAATTTGAATTTAGCAGTGTATTATGATGTCATACACATACTGTTTAAGTTGGTTATGGATTCATTTTATACATTTGATAAGATTAGATCTCTTTTAAAGAAGCTCTGAGATTTTTAGTTCAAAGGAATAAAAATACATCTTTAAAATCTGGATTACTCTTGCTAGAATTATGTGAATACTAGGTGGGGGATGAACCTCTTAGATATTAAAACAATAAGCCTCAACATTTTATTTAAGACATTAAAGATGATCTAAACTTGCATTTTATTAAAAGTATTTTATGAGACACTCTTCGCTCTTCCCTCATAATCCTACCAGATCTCTTTATAGTCATACTGCTGCTAACTAAATCTTATTCTGAAAGGGGAGAATCCTCTAATGTCTGTAGATCAGCTCTGTAAGATCTTAGTTCAGTGTTAACCACTGGATAATAACCATTTATCCCTTTTTAAAGTTGGTTTGTTTGCAGGTTGAAATCTCAGTGAAAGAGAATATCCTGTAGAATATTAATACTGTTTGCCACTAGTGATCATCTACAAATATAAACTCAAAAAGGACATTTTGGTAAACTTTTCTTCAATCACCTAAGGCAGCTGATACTGAAGTGCAATGAGAATTTGTAACTGAACAGACAAATCATTTGTGCCAAGTATACAGTTTGAATATAAAATGGCATTTACTAAACACCTATGCAAATTGTTACCTCAACTGTGACATAATTATACATCATTAAAGATTTATGTGGACAAGCAAAAAGTATATAAAAAATAAAATCTACTATTGAATGTTGCCTTTACTTATTCATTTATTTTTAGTTTAGTAGCTGCTGTTCAGTTATTGGATTTTAATTTTTTAGTTACTTTTAAACTGCATATGGATTTCCTCAATGCCATAATTTTACTCCAAAATCTTCACATAATGCAGCTTATTGGGGGTAACACAATTTTTAGATTTTCTATATGTAAATAAATTACTTGTACAATCTGATACAAAATTTAAAATGTACTGACTCTCCTGAGAATTGAAAACATTATTGAATATTTCTTTTATTAAGTTTAACAAAAAAAATTACATTTTTTCCCAAAGAAATGCCACTACAAATTTAATTAATCTCAAGTGTGTAAGAAAGGATCCTTACCAAGCAGCAGTTTCAGGAAAGCTGGCCTCTTCAGGTTAACTTTGACAGTTAACCAGGGCTCATGAGAGGTAAGACCCATACATGTCCATTCTAAAGAAAAAACATGTTTATAAAGAATCCACAAGTCAAATGATAATTAAAAGTGTAACTCATATGTGAGCAAGAGAATACCATCAAGTCCACTCTAGTCCATAGTTCTTCCCCCAATCCAGAGGCGACTGGGATGGTGATGTCCACTCCAACTCCAGGTGAGAGAGGGCTTATATCCCATGGATATGGTGGGTGGGATGATCCTGCCTGCAGATGCAGGCCCTCTCCATTCCCTGGGATGGCCATTTCCCATCGTTGTCTCCTCACCAGGTGGGAGTTGGAGGTTGTCCTGAGTACTGTTGTGGCAATGGATGTAGGCCATTTTAAATCAGCACACACCACTCAGAACTGAGTGGGAGAGAGTGTGGTCTACAGTGTGAACTGTGGTCTATGGTTGGTGGCAAGGCTCCAGGATGTGTAAGTTCATTGAGGTTGGTGGGCCACACTGTGGGAGATGTTTGTGTGGGATGTGGTGGGAGGTGTGGGAGGTGGGCAACATGGGAATCCCAGTGGGTTCCATGTAATATTTTAGGTAATCTAAGCACCTCTTAAAATATATGTATATATATATATATATATATAACATTTTTGTAAGCAAATACACATATATGCATATATATTTATATATCATTTTGCAAATGTTTGTATGTATTGTGAGAATTTTGATTTTTACCCATAATAAAAAAAAAATAAAAAAAAATAATAGAAAATACCAAGCAAAAAAAAAAAAAAAAAGTGTAACTCAGAAGGGATTCCATGAATTTTACTGGTGAAGGAAGTGGCAGGATCATGAATTTTGTTAATCATTTAAATATTTCAAAATATAAATTCATGTAAGGGAAGATCACACATCTTACCTTTCAGGTATAATTGTATATTATATTTGATTCCTTTCTTTGATATTGTTAATGAATAATTCTCTGAAACAACACTGATATGCCTCGATTATTTGCACACTTAATTATAACTTCCCCATATGACATATTTTTCCTTATACGGTATTTTTCCTTATATGGATTTTGTCTGACTTAAGTGCTATTCATGTTTTAGAATGGTACCTGAAGTTCTGTCTGTGAATACACAGTTTGATGGAAGAGACTAGAAATATATTGATACCAAAATTCCTGGAAATTGAAGCATTGGAAGCAAAAAGAATAAGATAATTCTGGAGCTATATTCTAAATGAGAGCTGTAAATAAAAGTGTAAATAAAAAAGTCATTACAACATCCAATAAATGTAAAGATTTCCAATGTACTTTTTACAATGAATAATTTCGGATATTTATTTGCTTGATTTTACAAGGCAGCTTTGTTGTATGCTGATCATTTTAATATTATAGTTTAGCACTTTTTAACAATAGGGAATTAGTAACCCCCTCTGTATGCTATTGTCCACATTTTAAAATTGTTAAGTGTATACTTTATAAATATCCAAGATGTTATAGGGAAAATAGGGAGAAAATCCTGAACTCTCTCTTGTGACCAAATCTATTCATTTAACCATCATAATACATTTTGAAGAAGATGGATAGCAAATTTAACATAGTGAAACTTAAGAATTTCTAGGCTGAAGAGTAAGATGCAATATGAAGACTTGGAAGATAAGAAGGATACTTTAATGACCAAGTGTTAATGCATGATTCTGATAAAGAAAATATTGAAAAAACAAACAACACGTTTAAGTGTGGGCCAATTCAGTAATATGCACCAATGGTGAATTTTATCAGCTTAACCCCTGAGTAAAATTTTGGTACTTAATAAAATTATCTGCCTAATGTAATGAAAAATGAGGGTATTACAAGAAAATACATTTAATAGGAAGGATATTATAGAAATAAATTTTGACAAAATATTTTGCAATAATATAGAAATTCACCTGGATATAACACTTAATTATTACTTCTTGCTTATTTAACATAAGTAAGTCAACACTATTATTATTTATTAAAATTGTTGTTAAAATTGTAAATATCTTTGCAGAGACAAAGGGATTATATATAAATAAAATAGTAATAAAACACAAATTCTTTATTTTTATATTTATAATCTTTAATTGTAGGTTTCCCACAAATGAAAATTAAATAATGCTAAAAATCCACTTTGTAATAGCTAGTTTTATCATTAAAATAATAATATGAAATGAGATCATTAAGCTTTTAAATGATTCAGGAAAGTACAATTAAGTATGTTAAAGTTAGCACAATTATTTATGAATGAAGAGATTACTGCAACCTAGAAGAGTATATATGTGGGAGAACCAGGCAGTATGTTAACCCTTCATTAAATATAGGAATTCATGCCTGATGGTGAGAGGATGCTTTGTGAAGGAGTAATGGCAGGTGGATGCTTTTCTCAGATACTGTGTGCAGGAGACAAGGTTAACTACAATAATAGCAAAGGAACTCTGGATTCACACTGCCATGAAGAAAATGGAATTATTAGATTCTTAATCATATATAATTGATATGGAAATTGTTATAGAGGAGGAAATAAAAGACTCATATGCATTTCTTATTAAGCAAGTAAAATTAAAGAAAGTTGAGGAATTATATGTGGTCTCATTTGGAATAAAACCATTCTCAGAAGATCCTCGGAACTATTCATTAACTTTATTACAGAAAAAACTTTTAGGTGTTTCTGCCATAGATGGGGAGATATCAGAAGTCATTGTAGTTCCCTGGTACATGAAGAGGATCATTACCTGCTGTGCAGTGTTCAAACACATTGTCAGATATAGAAGCTCTCTTAGAGAATATAGCTGACTTATCATTTGATATTATAGAAAATGAGAAAATGAATGCATGTGTTCAGGCAGAATTTTAAAATGTATTGAAATAAATATTGGAATGAAAGGTTGCTGAACCTTGATCTCACATTGAATACATGTATTTGCCTAGATTATTTTATCCTGTGAATGCTGAGGAATACAGGTCCAAGATGAAAATGGCAATATGTGCATTGGTTGATTTTTTAAAAAACAATTTATTGAAGTATATCATTCATACATGAACGCACATAAACCATAAGTGTTCAGTAAACATTGTAAACTTATAAAACAAACATGCATAACATCATACAGGGCTCCCACACATCACCCCACCCCACCCCCAAACACCCTGCATTGTTGTGAAACATTTGTTAACAAATCATGAAAGAGCATTGTCAAAGTATTACCATAACTATAGTCCGTATCTTCTTTCCCTATACATTTTTTAAGGATTTATTTATTTATTTATTTATTTATTTATTTATTTATTTATTTACTTTTATCCATTTTTACCCCCCCTCCCATTTTTGCTGGTTCTGTGTCCATTCGCTGGACAACTCTCTGTGTCCGTTTCCTGCCCTCTCTCTCATCCTTGTTCTCCTGTTTTCACTGGGATTCTATCCTTGGAATCTCCAATGTGGGAGAGAGGCATATTACCACCTGTGCCACCTTAGTTCCTGGTTTTTCGGTGCATCCCATCTTGGCCCTCCTCTGCGTCACTCTCCTGTTAAGTCATCATCTTGCTGCATGGCTCGCAGGGCCTGGTGGCGCACCCGCATATGGGGCCTGGCAGTGTACCTGCACACGGGGCCTGGCAGTGTGCCTGCTCGTGCGGCCTGGCATCACACCCATGCCTGGGGCCTGGTGGCCCACGCACCTTCTATATATTTCTTTTTTTAATTTTTATCGGGAGGTCCCATGGATCGAACCCAGGTCCCTCCATATGGGAGACAGATGCCCAACCACCGGGAACACATCCATCCCCCTGCTATATCTCTGAAGGTTGACCAAAGATACCCAAAGTTACACTCTTTTCCCATACAGGATGGTCATATAATAAATCAGGCTTAGTTTATCACCAGCATTCTAAAATCTAAACCTAGGGAGAAAAACTAGGTCTGGAGACACAAGCATGATTTCTAATATAGTGAATGTTTAGCCTATCCTGATTATCACAAAATCAGCTCAGTGAGAATATTCGCAATTTTTTCCCTTTATTTATCAGCCCTCCCCCAGGTGATTCTCTTGTCTGTCTGCTCATTGTTTGCTTGTCTTCTCCAGGAGGTGTCGAGAACTGAACCCAGGACCTCCCACGTGAGAGGCAAGTGTCGAAAGACCTGAGCCACATCTGCTCCTCAAAGATGAAGACTGCAATTTGTTGATTTCCTGTATCTTGATTTCCAGGCTATATGCCTTTCCTTGGTGTGAAAGTTTGCATATTATTTGGTGATATTATGGACTTGCTTTATTTTGTTTTTGCATTACCTGAAAATTTTATACTTTGCTTTCCAGGGAGACAGCAGCATGTAAGTAGATATGAGCAACCTCACCATCACCACACAGTTTATCCTCATGGATATCTCAAGCTCCCGGGAGCTGCAAGTTGTGCAAGGGCTGCTGTTCTTAGTGATTTATCTGGGAGCATTGACTGGGAAACTTCTATTATTGTCATAGTGACAGACCCATGACTACGCTCTCCAATGTATTTCTTTATAGGCAATTTATCTCTGATAGATCTTTGTTCCATTTCAGTTACTGTTCTCAAAGCAATTGTGAATCCTCTGTTAGGTAATAAATTAATTTCTATCACAGCATGTGCTGCTCAAATTTTCCTGTTTATCCTGTTTGGAACCTCAGACTTGGCCTTCCTGGGTCCTATGATCGCTATGTTGCCATTTGCCACCCTCTGCACCATGGGCTCACAATCACACCATGTCTGCATACAGGTAGCTGTGGCTCATGGGCAAGTGGGTTGGTCAATTCTGCCACCCACACAGGAAACTTATTCAGGCTTTCCTTCACAGGGTTGAATATAATCTTTCAGTATTTCTGTGATGTACCTCAAATTTTGAGGATTTCATCTTCAGATGTTTGGTTTCCTGAGTTTGTGGTCCTAGCTATAAGTCTATGCATGGGCTTAATATGTTCTGCTTTACTATTTTTATCATACATTAATATATTTTCAATGATGCTTAGCATGGATTCCATGGAAGCCCATAATAAAGCCATATCCACCAGCACTCCACAGTTGGCAATTATATTTACAATTTCTGGAATTATTACTGGCTTAGGTCCCATTGCAGATAAAGCATCTCTTAGCAATCTGCTCACAGGCATGTTCTACACCATAGTGCCCTTGTTCATAAACCCCTCATCTGTAGTCTCCAGAACAGAAAGATTAATACTGCTTTAGGCAGAAGATTCAACAGATGTTTAAAGTTCCGAACCAGCAGTATATGTGATTAAAAAATATATAAACACAAAATTTGAAAGAAGTGTCATTTATATTTGATGTTTTTAGGTTTGAATCTTTCCTTGCAAAATATCTAGAGTTCTCCTGTCTAGTTATGTTTTGCTGTTTACATGTGCAGTCAGCTATATATATCTGTGTCATAGTTTTTCATTCTCTAGTCTATATTTGTGTAACTCATGTATTCTTCTTGGAAAGGCTTTCTATATTGTCAAAATGTTTTGGAAAATTATTATGATGGTTAAGAGGTAAAAACAATGTATGGCATTATATAAGACCATGCCTTATACGTAGTTAGCTAAACTGATGCCCATGCTTTTTGCAAAATTTCAGGAAAATAGATCCTTCTACCCTGGAAGAAAATATTGAGATTTTTGGGTTATATCAGCATTCTTTTTAAATTCCTCTTCTTGTACTCACTCATGTACCTGTGCCTGGTCTAAGTAATAAAGTGATTATAACTAAGAGACAACTATGAAATTGAGGATTCTATATGGATATAGCATTAGAGCTCTACTAATGCTGGAACCCTTGAAGTGTTGTTCAAAATAGGGGCTGTAAAAACCCTGACCTTTAAGACAGAAGAGAGTTTGCAAGTTTTATGTCTGTCCTCCACTCTGTATGGAAAGGTTTGTGCTGCCCTTGTTTCATTCAAGCTTCTGCATGATGAGAAACAGGATTCCTTAGTGTAGAATGGAGTGAAGCACTGGCCTGCAGAACAACAATCTTGCTAATACTATGTGATTCACTTTTTCCAAAAGTAAGGTAGAAAAATTATACCCTGAAGACTGAGCTTTATTTTTCTGATTCCTAAAGGGTTAGTCAGTCTTCTTACAGCTTAAAGATATGTTAGCCTTTTTATGTATTAGAATTGAATTCTTTGAATGCTTCTTGTTTAACTCCAGTGTCCTATCTAGAAAATATTTACATCTTAGGCACTTATGCTTATTTATATTCAGCTGCACCTTATACAATGTGTAAAACAGTCTCATTAGGGATCAGTTTTATTTGACTTAAAGGAAAGGAGTTAATAATGAATACAGCCCTCCTGGAATCAAATCTAATAATCCTCGTAAAAATCTGAACTTTGCTCATATTCATCCAATATCCAAAAAATACACTTATATTTATAATACTTATTACAATGTTTTGACAACTGAGGATTACATCATATGTCTTTTTAAAACTTACTTATTCCTATGTGACTTTTCTTCATAGTTGTTTACTGGGTAAAGACATCACTACATGATTTTATATTCAAGTAACAACCTTACAAAAATTAGATTTTACCTTTCTGAATCATTGCATGTGTAGATGACTTTATATTTTATGATCTGTAATTCATAATTAAATTAATATTTACATGTAGAATATCTGTCCAAGTTATTTCCCTCCCGATATTTGAATATTTGGATCAATTTTATTCTCATTGCCAGGGAAAACTGAAAAAAAATTAGAATATTCTCTGATTCTATTTCTTTCATTTTCTTGATATTATTTGAGCTTGTAATTCATTCAATTTTTTTTTTGTATTTTTGATTGTGTTATTTAATTAATGTGCCCAGCAAGTACTTACTATATTAATCAGAATATTAAATTTTCAATTTCTAAACATTTTTTCTTTGGATTGATTTTCATATTTAATCACCAATTTAATTTTTATCTCAGGATTAAGATGACAATTTACTTTTTCCATAATTTCAACATATTTTCATTATAAATATATATAGTGAGGAATAATCTTCAAGATTTCTTCAAACATGTAAGATGAACTTTTAATATTAGAAATTTTGTATATACACATATCTAATACCCCCTAGTACTCTTAACACTATATAGTCTGTAAGATAGAGTTCTCATAGCATGATGCAATGCAAAATTACCCCTTATCTCTTTGAATAGATAAATTAGAGATATTAAAATGTCATACTCTCAATTGTCACAGTATACTGTGGTCATTTTAAAAGGTTTCCTTATTGTTCTTTTACATTCAAATTCTCAATTTCGGTCAATACTCTGTTCTATTGAGATGTTTGTTCACAATTGTAATTGATGTGATTGAAAGAAACTGAGGAACTCTACCTTGGAGGTAATTGACTGGTGAGCTCTACTTAATGATAAGCAGGTGTGTAGCAGGACATGCTTTGGTGTGTCCCATCAATGCTACATTGCAAGTCTTATACCTCTCAGACATCAGTCCACAAAAGTTGCTTATGGTTCCCCTGACAATTTACTCAGTATCTAGTTCCATAAACAGGGAACTTTAAAGAGTTTTAACCTGCACATGGTTGTCTGCTTGGTGCTCTGGTGTTAGCAGGATGAGATAAGGTACTTGATTCTTCCCCAAGCAAAACTGAAGTCAGTGTACCAGGTGTCAGCATTGCATGCTCTTTCCCTTTCCAATAGGCTACACATTTCTGATTTTTAACATGTCTAATGGCATCTTTCTCTCATTCTTTTTCATCTCTGCTGTCACCTACGGCTTCTGTCTCTGTTTATTGGACACTAATTTTCTTACATTGACTTCAAAATTTATGAAGATCAATTCATTAGCTAGCTCCCTATTGTCTTCATCACTGATAGTCATAATTTTTCCTTACTATTATTTTGATGGTTTCTTTATCAGGATGAGAGAAATGTGTCTATCTTAGACTAAATGGCTGTGAAAGAGTTTAAGGAGAGATGTGACAGGAAGACTTGTGCATTTCTTATTTTCATAAGAAAACAAAGAAATGATTTTTAAATCTTGAGATAAACAAATGATTGGAAACTGATTATATTTCAATCATTTGATTCTCCCTGTATCGCAGCAACTATACACTCTTGAGAGTATTTATATTTTCACCTAAGTCCTTATTTTTCAGTTCTTAATTATATTAATATGTTACAATTCTGGCTTCAGGTCTAGTTGATCTCTGTGGCCCTGGTTAGAAATACTTGCCTCCTCCCACCATTCTAGAGATTAGGAGATTTAGAATTTAAATATGTCTGAGCAAGAAGCAGAAATTCCACTATTGAATTAGTAGGTTGGTAAAACCCAGCTCATGAAGTCAGTTCCAGTCTCATGCTCACCTGTCACATGGTTGTGTGCTAAGTTTTCAGTAGGGCCAATAGCTCACAGTTGATGCTTCTGCAATACAGAGCAGTTAACAAGGCACAAACTTGCTCCAGAAGCATAGGACCATGCACATTTACCTATTACACAGGAGAAAATGAATCTATAACTCTTGGAAATGTGAATAGGTTGAGTGATTCAATTTTATAAGAATTGAGTAGAAATATTGGTAATAATTTTGAACTCTTCATACTTAAATTTCTGGCTTTAAATGCTGGATTATCCCAGGAACGTTAATCTAAGGGGTCAAATTTTTAAAAATTGATTTTTGTTCATCATGTATACGCCTGTCGTGTATTGTCTGTACAAATCTTTCTTTTTAATAGAGTATGTTGTTTTTGTTATTCTTAGCATTTAGTGCTCCCTCCTGTTAAGAGAATTATGCTCCAGTACTCAGTTGACACAAAGCTTGAATGTATAGCAAGCTTAGGCCCAATAAAAAACAAAGGAAAGGAAGAGTGTGCATATAAGGCTTGATTAAATTTACCATGAACTATTTTCTCTTGACACATGGGTAGAGGCTGTTCAATGATTTTTGGTTCCAGAGTGAAGAACTGTAGCTAACATATAAAGGCTATTGGCAAGGACTTAAAACTAATTCTACATTGAAAATTGATATTTCATTCAAGTATAAGATGGGCTGTGTGTATTAATACAAGACCACACTAATTCCTAAACTGGTTATACCAATTACATTAGCAAAGCTTGAGAGTTCTCTTTGCTCAACTAATTTAAAATACTTTATATTTTCAGATATTTAAATTTTTTCTATGTTGAATGTTTGCATACACAGACACACATTCACATATATACCTGGTGGTGATTTTAAATGATTTTAAATTAGAATATACTTTTATATAAATGTATATTATATGTAAATGTACATGTAATTCTTATCTACATGATTTGTGCCAGATAAATTTACTAAGGTTGTTATATAGAATTAATTTTTTTGTAAATGATGAGATTTTTATTCTCAGTGGAAAAATAGAACAAAACCAAAAGTTGGAGTCACAGAGGTAAAGTATAGATAAAATGAAAAACATTCTCTTACATGATCTCCCCATTTCAGATGCTATTTTACTGTGACAGTTGTTGCACTTGGGGGTGGGGATAAATAAAAAACTAACTTTGATCAATTTGGAGTCTCTTATTTTCATAAAATGGGAAATCAAAAATATGCTAAATAATAAAAAAGCAAAAATCCCTGGTAAAGCTCTACAGATATAATTATGAATTTATATTTTGCCAATAAAAATGGCTAGTAGAAAGAAAAAAACAAACAATGCCTGGAAACTTGTGCCAGACCAAATACTGAAGTCTTTGATACTTTCTCTAAACTCCTATACTGAGTAGTGTTATGCAATATTTTTTTCCAAGACCCTATCATCCCAATTCATCCCCTCCTTTCCTATATCTCCCCCCACCCACAAGAAATAAAAGGGAAACATAATTTTATCCAGCATCACTTGGGAAGTAAAGGGGCAGGATTTATTACCAAAACGTTTTTAAATGTAAAGGTACTTGTGATAACCAGTGAAGGGAGGAAATATTGGCAAGGGCACAGAACAGTGAGCAGGTACTTTGGGAGCGACATTCTGAGAGATGAAGGACACTGGCCCAAGTCTGATGTGGAGGGCTGGCAGCCATCGTGGCTAGAAAGGGGAACATACAATTGGCAGGATTCAAGGAGAGGGCAGTGCTGCAACCCCCAAAGCAAGTGTCTAGATTTTTTCCTAAGTGGATGTGCTTTCCAGAGTTCAACAAGGCCTCCTCAGGAAGATCTACATTCCAATGTATAGAATTGATACAGGAAACCTAAGAGAATAGCACCTATGATAGGGAAAACCCAATTCCAACAGCAATTTTTGCAGGAATTGTTTTTTAAAGGACCCTTGTTATCACTTTCAGTTTTACTGACATTCAGATGGACATCACCAATATAGTACTGCTTGAGCATTTCTGTGGCATCAAAGGAGTAACCTACATATTCAAAGCTTTCACTTGCATCTGCACCAGCTTGTTCCCACAGAACTTCCTCTCCACCAGGATGCTCCTTGAGGAAGCTGGAGAAATCGTAGACTCGAACGTGGATCACCAGCCATAATCTCTTCCAAGAATTGCACTTCACCACCTCTTCCATCCGGTGATAGGTGATGGACGTCTCGACCTCCTGCCCTTTCCCGTCGCTGCTGCTGCTTCCACATTTGCCATTGGGACCGAGGTATCTAACCTCTCCACTGCTAGCTGGGTTTCAACTACTAACTTCTTTGAGGACATTACATAGAATTTTGTGTTTGTCTATATCCTACAAGGAAGAGAAATACTCAACTATAATTAAATATATGAATATTTTTATTGTGCTTTGTGTTTTATCTCTTGTTTAAGAATTCCTTACCTACCCTGTATCCTGAAGATAGTCTCCTTTGAAACTCTCTAAAAATAATTATATTTTTGACTTTCATATATTTCCCTTTAATTTACATCTTTTTATGGTTAGAAATAGGAGTCAAATTTCATTTTATCCAGTGTGATTATATAACTGTTAAAGCACCATTTATTGAAAAGCCTATATATTTTATTGTGTTATCACACACAAGCTCTGTCATATATTAAGGGCAAATATCTCAGTGTGTTTGTAGCTATCTCCTTTATTCTTTTGCAGCAGTCTCTTATTATATTTCTTCACCTACACCACATAAATTCCAATGATTTAATGTAAATTATACTTTGAAAATGAAACATATTTTAATTATACCTTGAAATGCTTCCAGAAAAACCCATGAAAATGGTTGAATTTCAGAAGTGGAGTTTTACAATGTATATTTTTCTTCAAAAATGAGTAGACAATACTTTGGGGAAATATATCTGAGCAGAGTGGTATTTACTCATTAGACAAATGATAATACTACTGTGTTTAATAAAATTGTGATTTTAGGAGGACAAAATACCAAGTGAAATATTTACTTTAGATAGTAGGTTTCCATGGATTATGTGAATTAAAGTGATAGGTGTTTTGTATATTATTAAACTGATAGAAATTTGTATTTTGAGGGTGTTAAGAGCTAAGAGAGAGCTGAACTGAGAGATCCCTGAGCTGAGCTGCACCAGAGCTGATGTGAATTGCCAGTTGATAAAGGTAGCCGATTTTTAAAAGTCTAAAGCCAAAGTGGAAGTGAACAGTGAAACCTTCAATCCCTTACTGTGATAGTATAGACAAGAGCATACAGGAAGGAAAGATGGCCACTCCCACCTGTTCATTTCCCCATGGAATTGTGCCAGCAGGAGAGGGTCAGATGGATCACCACTTTCATGGGTATCTCTCACTTTTGAGGGTGCCCCACGCAAAAGGCTCCTGGAGTTTTAGGGACCCAGAGTCTGGGAATGGGAGGAGAGAAGGGAGTCAAGCTGGGGTACCTGAGGAAGGCCTTGGCTTTGAGCCCCCGGGAAGGAGGCCCCCAAGTGGAGGAACCTCCCCTATTAATTCATAAATGCCCCAGAGTAGACCAGCCAAGGGGGTCTGAGTCCTTGACTACAACTCCCTTCAGAGGCAGCAATACACCGACTGTGCACCAAGTCTGCATGGGAGGGCAGCTTTCCCTCTCTGTGGCTGCCAGTAAAGCCTTTGTAATTGCCTCTCATCAGGACTGAAAAATCAGAGAAAATGGTTTTTTGTTTGTTTGCTTTTGTTGTTGTTTTTTAATCAAGTGCAAGTTTCTTCATGTCCACCTCTTAATTTTTTAGTACTACAGAGAGAAATATATGTTACCCCTCAACATTGATCCCAAAAAGTCTTACTTTGAGATGTGGTATAAATAAATGGCAACAGCAGACCAAACCCATGACCAAAATCAGTCCAAGTGCAATGATCAGGTCTGCAAGGAATATTAAATATAGCAATGAACTTCAATCATTGCCAGGTTAGGAAACAGATGTCTTATAATACATTGGGTCTGTTTTAGAGAGCCAGGGACTTTCTTCAGTTTTCACATGAAACTTTTTTACCTGACCTGAGGAACTAATTTATTTAGATCACAGCTCTGACCTGTAAGTGGACTCTTACCTGAATGCCTTCCAGTACTGAGGCAGTGCCATGATGGAGTACACATATGGTAGTAAAGTTTCAGAGAACACACTGAGTTCCCTTGAAACAGAGCTTACAGTATTAGGGCACCTCAATCAGAACATATAGATGTTCATTAGGTATTTAAGTTCACCAGGCTTCCAATATGACCTCTCATTGCTTTGGCCTTCTGCACTAGGTTCCTAGCCTAGGGCTAATAATTTAGTTTAGTCCTTGGTTTAAAATGACCACCTAAGGCATTCAACTTGAAACAGTTTTGTTTGTCCATGATGCCAGTGCATTTGTCTCATGACTGTGGACATCTGGAGGTGTTCTGCTTGGACATTGCAGGAGATAGGGCCAAAACCTTTGCTTCATAATGAGCACTTTGGGGTACATTCTTAGGTTAGTAGTTAATTGCATGCAAAACACCACAGCATCTTGGAAAGGCAGCCTGTGAGTATTTCTTCAGGAGGATGGAAATGTTTTCAGGGGCAGTTCTGAAAAACAAAGTCATTAATATGTCCCCCTCCTAGGCACATCCCTAGGTGCTGGTTTGTCATTGTTTTAATTAGTGTGTCCATTTACTTTATATATATGAATTCCCTACTGTTATATAAATCTTCTTAATCTGAATCTTCTGTTTGGTATATTTGTACACAAATGGAACAAATGCTTTAAAACAGGAAAATATTTTCATAAAACTTAACCAGAGAGTGAAACCATGTTTAAGAATAGTTCAGCACAAAATCATGAATTGTATAAAAGATTTTATAATAGGTTTTCCAAACTTCCCATCACTTTAATATTTATATTAATCTCCCAACCAATTGAGTCTTTGGTGAGGTGTTGGAGGGGATGGGATGGTCTTGCAAGCCCACATGAGACCAGGGTGTCAATGACTATAAAGAAGGATGTACAGTTGAAGGAAGGGTACAGACAGCCTGATCAAATATGTAGAGCAGGTGAGAAATACCCTTTCAGGGAGATGCTGCATTGAGACCCCAGACTGAGCACCTGAGATGTGTAATCTAGACTTGCTTCCTCTTGTCCCATCCACCAGCCACTTAAGTTTGTCCTTTAAAGGTTCATTAAAATGCTCTATCACCCCTGCGGCATGGAGATATGGAGCATGGAGAGTTCCCCAGATGCCCCATCATTGGGCCAACCCCATATCACTTGGTCACAAATTTGGGACAATTACAAGACACTATATGTTCAAGAAAGCCAAACAGAAAACATCTGGGTAGTGTGGCCTGAGTCAGTGGAACACAAGGGAATGGCTAAACCAAACCTGAAGGAAATGCCAACTGCATTAAGGATCCAAGGCCTGCTGGGAGGGAGGAGAGTCCCAATATGATGTCCCTACTCAAAATGTCCTGGCCTGAAGGCTTGGGAATCTGTGCCTGGGAAATATTTTTAGCCATGGCCTTGTTCTGGCAGATGGGACTTCTTCATGCTGTACAGGCATCTTCTGATGACAGTGGTGTTCTGGGCAAGCTAGCTCAGGTCAGGATGCTATCTGATACCACATAGCAATAGGCCATACATTGGTTTGATCTTTGGCAAAGGACAATTCAACCTTCCTATTTAGCTGAGAAGCATGGCCTGTTGTTAGTTATGTTCCACCTTGTCAGAATAAGGGCCTTTATGATCAACAGCCACATGGGTAATAAAAAGCTTATTTAAGAGTAAAATTTATTCTTATACATATATATCATACCCATAGTGGGGTATGCCAGTCAGAGGCTTGCCAGCGGCCTGAATAAATGGCCAGGTAAATACACAGTCCATGACTCAGTGAAAAATAGCTGAGTAGGTTCACAGTCTTTCATATACCCATTTAAATTTGTGCTAATCCCAGCAATTCCCATCAGTGCTTGGAGGTGAAGGCCAGCAGGGGTATATATAGATAAGACATCAATATCAATAATAAATTTAGTAGTGGAGGCCATACAAAGGAGTTTTGTAGGGACCTGAAGACATGCTCTAATATATGACCCTGAGCAAGATTCCCAGTGATGGTAGCCTCTTACCCTAAGTAAATGAGCACCATGTCTTAGTTCTTCATCTTGCTACTTAGGGATGGTAGGTATCACCATCAGCTGTGAACCTGTATCTAAAACCCCCTCTCCCTCACTTCCCCCTTGAACTCTAATCTTTTCACATAGCCTTCATTCCCCCTGAAGACATAGTTATTCAGTGGAGAGTTGAAAACAGAAAGGCTGTGGGTCTCTCTGTCCCATCCCAAGGTTCAAAAGGAGGGGTGGAGGGAACAGCTCCCTAGTCAGCCACCATGGAGGGGTTCTCAGTGGCACAATCTGTTTCTTTAGGTGATAGAGGTCAAAGGGAGCAGAGAGTACAGCTGAACAACTACTTTCTATCCAGATTTCCAGGGTAGCACAGGGTCAGGAACACCAGAGCTCAGATTTCCCTAAAAGGGACAATGCTTGGAAATCTATGGCCAGGCAGCCGACATCTGTCCTGCTGGAGATGACATTGCTCCTGAGCTGGATGCAGCTTGGCAATGGTGGTGATGATGGACCTGGTTGTGGTGGTTGGCCTTAGTTGCCACTTTCAGCTGCTCTATCTCTGCTGTTTTATCTTGGAAAGCCTCATTGTGGCACCAAAATATGCACATGAAAGTTAATGCAAGATCTCCTCACCATGGAGCTGAGCATTTATGACATGGGCCATGTGGACCTGTGGCCACCAGACAACAGCCTGACAGAGACACCTCTACCACTGAATCCACCTCTGATGTGGCTACTGCTTATGTGTGTTCAGAAAGGAGCTCTGGTAGTGTGGGACCACATGGCGGTGGACCACGCCTGCCATCTCTATATGAGCCAACATTGCTGTCTTGGTCCTGGTTGTTCTCAGTGCATCTCATAGGGGTAGAGGATGTAACATCTCCTTGCAAGGTGACACAGTCCCTGACTAATTTTAACAGGATTACCTCTGTTATTGTGGAGAACTAAGTCTTTAAGTTCTCTTTGGGCCATGAAGAAAGTGGTCCTGAAGGGGTCTACATTCTATATTTTTCTGATGTTTCAATGACTTTCTGGGCAATATAGTGTCTATCAAGGCCAGTGACTGCTTAGAGTTGCTCAGCTCATGGATTTCCCCAACTCTCTGTGACCCCACTCTTGGGGGGCCTTAAGTTGTGAGGGAAGAATCCTTCAACAGCCTTTCTTGAACCCTTCTGTTGGATGGATAATTGGACCCATCCCCAAGTTCTGCCAGGGTGTCAGGGCCAAAGATCAGGGTCAATATTGCCCCTTAGAACCTGAAACTTATATTCACACTCCATCAGAATGTCCGTCAGCTTCTGCTAGCATTTCCCCAGACACACTGGCATGGCTGGAGAAATGCACTGGGATCCACAAGCATCCATCCAAGAGCTTCTCCCATAGGTTCCCTATAGGATCTCCAATCCTTCTGCTATTCCAAATTGCATTATGCTCAATTGGCTACCCTACTCCCTATGCCAACTTTGTCAAGAGCTGCATTAAGCTGCCAGGTGTCAAATGTAACCAATTTAAACAGTCAAAGCCAAAATGGATATAAACAGTGGAGTTTTAGTCTCTGTGATAGTACAAACAAGTAGGTAATTCGAGGAAAGACTCAGACTTGATGCTATTCCATTATTCTATGGAATGGTGCCACTGGGAGAGGGACAGGTAGATCAGCACAGACATGGGGATAAACTCACTGCTGATGGAGCACCTGACAAAGGGCACCTGTAGTTTTTATTTTTAAATATAAACATACATATATTGCAGAGAAAAGCCAGCAATAATTTATTATGGTTGTGAAAGTCTTTAATTCATTTACAAAGCAATTGTTAGGAACTTACAACAATCATTGACTGGAAAGTATTTTAACAGCAAATAAGAGAAATTAACTAGTTAATAATGGTAAAAGCAAAATAATGTATATCAGACTACCTCATAATTCTAATCATCACAGATATATTTGGTAAATAGCATTCATAACATCTCTTTGTACCTTAAATTTGTTTTCAGTTGCTTATAGGGCAATTAAGAATTCCTAGACAGGATATTTTACTTAACTAACTCTGCAGTTTTATGGACCCAGGGGCTAGGGGTTTAAAATACTGAGTACTGGGGGACTTCTGGGAAGATGACATCGAAGTGAGATCAACTCTCTCACAATAAACAATAGGGGTAAAAGAAAAAAGCTACACAAGGGAGCTGCTTTGGGAATCTGCAGGAGAGTGTTGCACATCATCCTGGATGGAGAGGGACAGAGCAACAAAAAGGCAAAGGAAAACTGTCAGTTATTCACTCCATGGCTGGGAATGGCACATATACCCAACCCTCAAGGGAAATAACCTTGGAAAAACCACTGGATCACTCCAGCCAACTGAATCGGAAAGAACATTCCCTGGGAGGAAGAGGGGTCTGGCAGAGGGTGGAGAATGGTTTCTTTTCAGTGAGTTTGGCCAGCTGAGTACCTTTTACTCTCAAATAAGATCCCAGCCAGCACTGAATGGCACTAGGGAGAGGGGAGGGGAATCTGATCAAGCAGGCTGTCACATCCAGCTTCCCTGGGAGAGAGAGGAACTAGGTCAGAGAGGGGGCAGAGCCAGGGGCCTAATCAGCCTGGATCCTGAAAATCATAAGAAACCCAGATCTCCTGAGGTAAAAGGGGTGGGAAGAGCCTTATAAGCTTTCAGAAGCCTAATTATACTGTGGAGTGGGTGTAGCTTAATGTAGGAACTCCTGCTTTGCATACAGGAGGTCCCTGTCCTAGGACATCCTAAGACAAGGAATACAGAAAGGGATCCACTGGGTTATCAGGAATCCAGCTGGCATCTTATGACAATGAATGTATAGACAGATTTTTTTTGTTTGTTTTAAGTTTTATGATCTATTTTTTATTTTTTAATTTTTAATTTATTCTTTATTTTCTTTGTGAAAACCTGGTACCTCATTTGTATAGGACAGACTGCAGCATGATTGATTGATGAGCACCAGCAGCCAGAGACAGTCCCTAGGGACCTAAGAGGAAAGCTTGTTTTTGCTAGGTTGTTTTTTTGCTTTTCTTTCATTCCACCTCTTCTTGTTATGTCTTCATTTATACTTTCATTTTTTCTTTTCTTCTCATCTTTCTGGACTTTTAATCTGTTCAGTTTTTTCTTTTTTTCTTTTTTCCACATTTTTTATTCTTATTCCTTTGTATTTTTTATGATATTTTTTACTCATTTTACTTATTTATTTTCCTATCTATTGTATGGTTACTTTTCTACCTTTATTATTATTATTATTATTAGTAGTAGTAGTAGTAGTAGTATTACATTTCTCTTCTCTCTTTCTTTTTTTTGTTCCTAATTTTTATTCAAGGGAATGCAGAAAACTACAAAGATATAGACTAAGAAGATCCAAATGTCCAAAAGGAACCTTACCACACATGCCCCAAAAAAAGCTAGAGTAGAAAGAGGAGCTAACCAACTGAATAAGTCCATCAAGATAAACAGATGTCTAAATAACAACAAAAACTTACCAGACATACTTAGAAACAGGAGGACATAGACCAGTCTAATGAACTGAAAAACAGGAGGAGATGCAGAACATGAAACAACTAATCAGGGATGTCCAAACAAATGTCATGAATCAACTTAATGAAGTGAAGGAAGAGATTAAGGATATTAAGAAGATACTGGGGAAGCGGCTGTGGCTCAATCAGTAGGGCTCCCGTTTACCATATGGGAGGCCCCGGGTTCGGTTCCCGGGGCTTCCTGGTGAAGGCAAGCCCTCCTGCACGGCGTGGTTAGCTGACTCAGCGAGCACAAGCAGCAAGGGGGGGATAAATGAATAAATAAATAAAATCTTAAAAAAAAATTAAAAAAAAAAAGAAGATACTGGGGGAACATACTGAAGAAATTGTAAACATACGTAAAAAGGTAATGGATCTGATGGTGATGAATGGCACAATGTAAGAAATAAAAAATATTCTGGAAACACATAACAGCAGATTTGAACAAGCAGAGGAAAGAATCAGTGGTGTCGAAGACAATACATCTGAAATCAGACAGATAGTAGAACAGATAGATAAAAAGATAGAAAAAATCCAGCAAGGACACAAGGATTTGAATGACAACATGAAATGCACACACATACACATTAAATGTACCCCAAAGGGAGAAGAGAAGGGAAAAGAAGGCAGAAGGAGTGATAGAGCAAATAATGGCTGAAAATTTCCCAACTTTTTTGAGGTTCATGGACATACATGTCCAGGAAGTGCAGTGCACCCCAAGCAGTATAAATCCTAAAAGACCTACCCTGAGACATGAACTTATCAAATTGTCCAATGCTCAGGACAAAGAGAGAATACTGAAAGTAGCAAGAGAAAAGAGATCCATCACATTAAAGGGAAGCACAATATGATTAAGCACTGACTTCTCATCTGTAACCATGGAAGCAAGAAGGTAGTGGTATGACATAATTAGGGTGCTAAAAGAAAAATAAAATCTGTCAGCCAAGAAATCTGTATCCAGCAAAGCTGGCATTCATAAATGAAGAAAAGTTCAAATATTCACAAATAAACAGAAATCATGAGTATTTGTCAACAAGAAACCTGCCCTTCAAGAAATAATAGAGTTCTGCAGTTTAAAAGGAAAACACAGAAGAAAGAGGGTTGCAGAAGAGTGTAGGAAAGAAGATTATTGGTAAGAATAACTAAAGTGTTAAAAAGAGAAATAAAAACAGCATATGACATATATAGACCTAAAGAAAATATGGTAATGCAATAAATAATGCCTTGACAGTAATAACATTGAATATTAATGGATTAAATTCTCCAATCAAGACACAGAGATTGGCAGTATGAATAAGGAAATATGACCCATCTATATGCTGTCTCCAAGAAACTCACCTAAGACCCAGGAACACAAGGAAGTTGCAAGTGAATGTTTGGAAAACAATTTTACATGCAAAAAATAACCAAAAAAAAGGTGGGAGAAGCTATACTAATACTGGGCAAAATAGACTTTCAATGCAAACCTGTTGTAAGAGACAAGAACACTATATATTAATTAAAGAAGTAATCTGTCAAGAAGAAAGGACAATCATAAATATGTATGCATGTAACCAGAGTGCCTCAAAATACATGAGACAAACATTGGAAAAACTACATGGAGAAATAGATGTCTCTACAGTTATAGTGGGGGACTTTAATACACCATTATCATCATTAGAAAGAACATCTTAACACAGGGTCAATAAAGAAACAGAGAACTTGAATAATATGATAGAGTATCTATAACTAATAGATATATACAGAACATTGCACCAAAATACAGCAGGATACACACTATTCTTGAGCGCATATGGATCATTCTCCAGGATAGACCACATGCCAGATCAAAGAACAATTCTCAATGAATTCAGAAAGATTGAAATGATATAATTTATCTGACCACAATGGAATGCATCTGGAAATCAGTAAGGGACAGAAAACCAAATTAGGTACAAATATATGGAAGTTAAACAACACACACTTAAACAATCATTGGGTCAGGGAAGAAATTGCAAAAGAAATCAGTAACTACCTGAAACAAATGAAAATGAGAACACAATGTATCCAAACCTATGGGAAGGAGCAAAAGTAGTTCTGAGAGGGAAATCCATAGCCATAAATGCCTACATTAAAAAAGAAGAAAGAGTTAAAATCCAAGACCTAAAAAAGCAGACAGAAGGAAATAAAAAAGATTATAATAGAACTAAATGAAATAGAGAATAAAAAATAACTAGAAAAAATTAGCCTAACTAAACCAAAAGCTGGTTCTTTGAGAAGATTAATAAAAGTGACAAACCCTTTGGTAGACTAACAAAGAAGAAAGAGAGCAGATGCAAATTCATAGAATAAAAATGAGAGAGGGGATATCACCACTGATCCCACAGAAATGAACATTATCATAAGAGAATATTTTGAAAAATTATATGCCAAAATGTTGGATAACTTAGATGAAAGCAACAAATTTCTGGAAAGACACAAGGAGCCTACGTTGATGAAAGAAGAAATTGATAAACTCAACAGACCAATCACAAGTAAAGAGATAGAATCAGTCATCAAATCCTCCCATCTAAGAAGATCTCAGGAGTAGACGGCTTCACAGGTGAATTCTAACAATCACTCTGGAAAGAACCAACACCAATCCTGCTTAAACTGTTCAAAAAAAAAACAGAAATGGAGGGAACATTGCCTAACTTATTCTATGATGCCAATATCACCCTAATACCAAAGCCACATAAACATGCCACAGGAAAGGAAAACTACAGCCCAATCTCTTTATTGAATCTTGAAGCTAAAATCCTCAACAAAATACTTGCTAATCATACTTCACAACGCATCAAATGAATTATACACAATACAAACAAGTGGGTTTCACCCATGGTATGCAAGGATGGTTCAACTTAAGAAATCAATCAATGTAATACATCACATTAAGAAATCAAAAGAAAAAAACCACAAGATCTCTATTGATGCAAAAAAATCATTTGACAAAATACAGCAAAACTTTCTTGATAAAAACATTTCAAACAAACATTTCAAAAGATAGGAATAGAAGGAAACTTCTTCAACATGATAAAGGGTTTGTGTGAAAAAAGGCACAGCTAACATCATACTCAATGGTGAAATGCTAAAGGCTTTCACTTTAAGATCTGTAACAAGAAAAGTATGCCCACGGTCACCACTCTTATTTAACATTGTTTTAGATGTATTTGTACAAGCACTTGGCAAGAAAAAGATATCTAAATTGGAAATGAAGGAGTGAAAATTTCACTATTTGCAGATGACATGATCCTATACATAGAAAGCACTGAGAAATCTACAACAAAGCTTCCAGAGCTGATAAAAGAGTTCAGTAGGGAGGCAGGATATGAAAAACACTTAAAAAATCAGTTTCATTTCTGTACACCAAGAGGAGCAATCTGAGGAGGAAATCCAGAAAATAACTCCATTTACAATAGCAACTAAAAGAATCAAATACCTAGCAATAAACTTAACTAAAGATGTAAAGAACTTATATGCAAAAAACTACACAAAATTATTAAAGAAAATCAAAGAAGAGCTAAATAAATGGAAGAATATTCCATGTTCATGTCCTACCCAAATTGACAACAGATTTAATAAAATCCCAATAAAAATTAAAACAGCATTTTTTACTGAATTGGAAAGCTAATTTTGAAATTTATTTGGAAGGGTGAGAGAACCCAAACACTGTGTGTTTTAAAGTCAAGTTGTCCTCTACTAATGATTCTTTGATATCTACTACTGAAAATATTGCTTATTGTGGCTGTTTGATATTGTATATGAATTCCAAAAATAGATACTGGATTATGTTTGTAAACTGGTCTGTTCCTCTGGGCATATTAGATTATATTGGGTTCAGAGTTTTCATGTTTACTTGATTAAATAATGATTAAGGCTTTGATTGGGACATGTCAATAGGACATTGAGTCCCCACCCCCTTGGTAGGCTCGAACTCACAGAGAAACTGCACCTCAGATAAAGGAGGTGGGAATTTTTATGCTGGAGCCTCAGAAAGTAAATACACAGAGGAGATATGTGAGGAAAGATAGAAGGCTCCATTAGACATGGCAGAGGCCCTGGCAAAAGAGATGAGCCATTCACTTGAAAGTTTACAGGTGACAATGTGGAGAAAGGAGAGTAGCTGCCCGGAGAGAATCAACCCCCAGGGAGAGAGACAAGTCCTAGAGAGCCTGATAGTCTACAGCTTACCTTGGGGAGACCCCAGAGCAGCTGAGACCAGAAAGTAACAAGCTCCAGGAGAGAGACAAGACTTATCCTGGCCTACACTTGATATTGGAAGATGTTGGAACCATGGAGCCTTAAGAGGAAAGAGGAAACCTCTACCCTTGCAGAAATCAGCATCCATCTTGCTCCAAAATGTGATGACAGACTTTGGTGAGGGAAGTAACTTATGCTTAATGGCCTGGAAACTGTAAGCTTCTACCCCAAATAAATACCCTTTATAAAAGCCAACAGATATCTGGTATTTTGCATCAGCAACCCTTTGGCTGACTAATATACTTATATACAGTTAGACCAGCATAATCTGCCTTGAAATATAAGTGCCAACAAATGGGACATATTGCTGGTGTGGTAGAATTTTTCCCATTGAAAAATTTGGAACAAAACCTTCTTATTAAATAATGTTCAATGTTGTGCATATATTCATGATCACTGTCATAATGTCTCACAAGTTTTAAATCATATGCAAGAGCACATAATTTGTATTAATAAATTAGCTATTAATCCACTGTCTAATTAGTTAAACTCCTTCTATTGGCCTTTGCAACATGTCTTTATAATTTACTAGCTTTTGATGGAGAAATTTTTGTATTCTGTTGTATGCTATACTGCTGTTATGATATATAAATGCAGCTTGTGTCCTGTGGGCAACACAGACTGCTGCATAGGGGGGGATTTGGGGTCAAGTAGGTCCCTGGCCTAGGATTCCCCACCCTAAGGGAAACTCAGTCTGCAGCATGCAGCTGCCTGCATACCCCTGGACAAAAATTAAAATATAACAAACCTTCTCACAGGAAAACAATATACAGATGGTATAATAGACAATATTTTTTTCCAGTATATACAATTCCTTCTTAGAATAACATCACCAGGCACCATTTATGTACTTCATGTGACCCTAGCAGAAACTCTATTATGAAATGACTTTGTTTGGAGACCCTATATTGCCCCTCATTTTCCCACCTCTTTCTGGAGCACTATCTTCAGTCTCTGGATTGTGTGCCACCAGAGGTATTCTCTCCTTTCTGTATGTCCCAATAAATAAAGCTTATGACTGACATTTACTACAAAGCTAGAATGGTAAAAACTGAACGGTGTGGGGCAAATGGGATAACCACTACACTACAGAAACTCAAGAGGATGTGGAGGAATGGGAACCCTCACCCACTGCTGGTGGGCTTGTGGAATGGTCCAGCCACTGTGGAGGACAGTTTGGCAGTTCCTCAAAAAACTAACTATAGATCTCTTATATGATCCAGCGACTCCAGAAAAATTGAAAGCAAAGACACGAACAGATATATGCACACCAATGTTCAGAGTGGAATTGTTCACTATTGCCAAAAGTTGGAATCAACCCAGGTGCCCATCAACAGATGAATGGATAAACAAAATGTGGTACATACATACAATGGAATATTACTCAGCTGTAAAAAGGAATAAAGTACTAATACATGGAATAACATGGATGACTCTTGAAGACCTTATGTTGAGTGAAGCAAACCAGGCATTGAAAGATGAACATTACATGACCTCACTGATATAAATTAAGGAAATTGAGCAGTCTCTGAGAACTATTGTTGAAAAGACAGATTTACACGAAAGAGAAAGAGAAGTGAAGGTCGTGAGCCATCACCCATAAGGATCTTATCTATGGAAAAGTGATAGAGTGTAGTTCTGTATTGAAGTGATAGGACAGGTGGGTAGTGATATTATTGGCTTTTGTGGTTCAGGGTTGACAGGTGGTAGATTGGGAAGGATGGGATAGAATACCCAGGATACTGGGGGAAGGGGGGGAGATGGGAGAGGAACCAGGTGAACACTTGTGATTTGTGGGTATGAGGTAAAAAGTACAGAGGTGGGAATGTTCTTATGGCAATATGACAAGGAAATGTCACTGTTTTAGGGTGTTGGTTGCGGGGGGTGGTGCATTTGGGAAAGGGCACATCTGGAGCAGGCTTCTAGGGAGTGTGTGAGTGTTCGTCCTGTCATAATGTGTTGTATCAGTGGGTGGAGACCCACATAATGAGTGGGAAGGAGATTAATTCCCTTCTTTGAGAGGACTGATTGACTCAGAAATAGACAGGTGGACGTCTCTTAAGAGCAAGAGGGGTTCCTAATAGGGAGGACAAACCAGTGTGTCAAGACCTCTTGTTGCATGTGACTATGAATCTTGTCATCCAATGAGTCAAGCCAGGGGGTCGTTGTGGGCCCTGGGGGGATGAGGAGGGAGAAACAGAATTGATCAAACAGGGAGTATTTAGTGGTCAATGGAAATGTTTTTCATTACCTTACAGTGATGGACACAGGACACGGTAAATATCATCAAAATTTATAAAAGTGTATGGTCTAAAATGTAAACCATACTGTAAACATTGACAGTTTAGTAGCTATGTTTCACTATCTGTGTATCAGTTATAACAATGCTATCATCCATAGACAAAAAGGTTTTATAATGGGGTGAGGAAAGAGGGAGGAGACTGGGTATATGAGAGTCTCTTGTTTTCTGTGTGTGACTTTACGGTGACCTAAATCTTCTTGAAAATTAAATGAAAAATAGTGAGACACTGAACAGTGAGAGGGGGAAGGTGCCACAGTATAGACTGGACACCAGATATTGCAGTGAAAAAAGGCAAAATGTCAAAAAAATATTTTATTTTTATTTTTTCCATTTTTTTGAATATGCCAATCTTTTAATTTAGTTTCATTTTTAGTTTTTTTTAAGTTTTCATGTATTTTATCTCTTACCTTTAAACTTATCATTATTATTTCTTTTTCCTATTAATTGTATTTGGCTCTTTTATTGGCTTCATCTTTAAAGAAGCTTTGGATCACAGAAGGCTTACAACTGGGGTGGGAAAGGATCATTGGTGGGGGTTGTCAGGGATGGGGGATGCATGGGAGGAAGTTCACCTGAATAAACATACAAGATATATAAAATTGTTCAAAATGTTAATGGGGCATGGTCACAGTGGGTGGAGAATCACTCAATAAATGAGAGAACACTGAATTCCCATCCTGGAGAGCTCTGCCACATTCTCCAAGGGAGCAGCAACAGTCCCCCAAGTGAAGGGGCAATGTCTGGAAAAGGAGGAGGATGCACGGAAGGGCTCTTGTTATTGATGACGAGCCTTAAGAGTCTTTGCTCTTGAAATTGAAACTTAGCCTATTGCTATAGTGCTTAAGGGTTGCCTCCTGAGAGCCTCCTTGTTGCTCAAATGTGGCCTCTCTCTAAGCCAAACTGATCATATGAATACATTGCCTTTCTCCCAGTGTGGGACATGACAGGGATGAGCCACCCTGGCAACGAGGCATTACTACCAAGTGCCAACTGGCAATATGACTGGAAAAAGACCTCGAATAAAAGGGGGTAAAGGTAAAGACAAATGAGATCATATGGCTAAGAGATTTCAAAGTAATTCGGAGGTCATCCCAGAGATAATGCTTAGGCGCACCTCAGTAGGATCTCATAGAACACCAAAGTGAATATCACCCCACACAGAGGGGCTCCTGAGGGCTCTGGAGACACTCAGGTCCTATATCAGGGTGGATAACTCCAGAGTTTGGTGCCTTATCAGTGGGCCCTACTTTGGAATCTGTTCTCCTGAGAGTGACAGAGTTGGACTCAAATATGTCTTCCCTGCACATGATTCATCTGTCGCTTCTATTCAAACCTATACATGGTGCTGGAGATTGTAGGTGTACTTCCAGAGACTGGAACCTTTGGGCTGTCCATGTGACAACTGGGCCTGGAATCTTGGTGGAGCTGCAAATCCTACTCTACAGCTCAATGGACTCACCCAGGACACCTGATGGGGAGATGATGATGGACAACAGCAATCCCAGGGAATGGAGAGAGTCTGCAGCTGCTGGCAGGATAATCCCATCCATCTTAACCATGGGATATAAGCCCCTACTCACTTGAAGGTGGAGGGAACATCACCATCCCAGACTCCTCAGGATTGGGGGAAGAGCTATGGAAAGAGTGGTCTTACTGATATTCTGTTATAGACATATCATGATTCTAACAATGGAAGAAATTACAACATTAATGTAGAGCCGGTGGCCACTGGATGCTCTGGGGGCAGGGAGAGGGAAAAGCATTGTAATACAGGGGCTTTTTTGGGATTTGGGAACTATCTTGAGTGACATTGCAATGACAGATATAAGCCATTTTATATCATCATATAACATGCAGAACTGTGGGGGAGAGAGAGTGGTGTATAATGTGAACTATGGTCCATGCTTAATGACAAAGCCCCAGGATGTGTATATCCATTGCAGGTGATGTGCCACACTAATGAAGGATGTTCATGTGGAAGGTTCTGGGAGGTGTGGGAGGTGGGGCATATGGGAATCCCTGTAATTTTTGTGTAACATTTGTGTAATCTAAGTATTTAAAAAAATAAAAATAAAAACAATTTATTAAAAAAAACAGCATGGAATGGCACAAGGATAGGCATACTGACCAATGGAACAAAATTGAGTGTTTTGATATAGATCCTTGCATATACAGTCAATTGATATTCAACAAGGCCACCAAGCTCATTCAGCTGGGACAGAATGGCCTCTTCAACAAATGGTGCTTAGAGAACTAGATATCCATATTCAAAAGAATAAGAGAGGAACACCATCTCACTCCCTATACAAAAATTAACTCAAGATGGATCAAAGACCTAAATATAAGAGCCAAAACATAGAAGATCATGTAGGCAGCATCTGCAAGATCTTGTAGAAGGAAAAAGTTTCATAAACTTTACACCTAAAGCAAGAGCAATGAAAGAAAAAATAGATAAATGGGACCACCTTAAAATTAAAAATTTTGTACTCCAAAGGAGTTTGTCAAGAAACTGAAAAGGCAGCCTACTCAATGGGAGAAAATATTTGGTAACCATCTATCCAAAAAGCTCCTAATAACCAGCATAAATAAAGAAATCTTACATCTTGAAAATAAAAAGACAAACAGCCCATTTTAATAATGGACAACTTATTCCAGTGCTTGTTCTCCTCATATCCTGGGGAGGATTGGCAAATCCACATGCCATCCTGCCAGGGCTAAGCATTTTCCCCCCAGACGTGAAACTGCAACCGAGGTGGCTAGGACCTACTTCAGCCTAGCCCCTTCAAGATGGTCTGGGAGTAATCTTTCCTCACCTAGGATGTGGAAACCAGGTTCCTATCAAAACCTGGCAGGAGAACAGGCTTCACTATCAATTAGAGCCAAAATGGGAAGGACCTTACTCTGTGGCTCTGATCAATCCTGCAGCTGTTAAAGTTATGTGAACTGCCATCTGGGTGCAGTATTCCCAAATGAAGCCAGCTGCCTAAGGTAGTACCAACTCACCAGAAGCACCTGACGGGATGTACAAGTGCTCATCGTTGGATGGTCTGACCTACTTCTTCAAGTGACAAAGTTAAGTAGTGTCTGTTTCAAAGCTAGCTGTTCCCTCTAAATCTAGCCCAAACTCCTATTGCCTAGCAATAGGCATTTAAGCCAGACACCCCTTAAGAAATCTTACTTATTTGCACTCCCTGTAGTCTCTCCCTATACAATAACTAAAAGGGAAATACCTCTTCTCATCACTTTCTTGATCTTCTTAGGCATAACGACCACCATGGAAAACTGGGATTTGCAACTTACACGAAACCCCGTTATCTACTACAATCTCTCCCTAACAGCATAGAAGAAACAAGCTGTACCTTAAAAGTCCTAAGGCAGCAAACAGACTCTCTTGTTGCTGTGGTGCTGCAAAATTGCAGAGCCCTAAACATGCTAACAGCAGCACAAGGGAAAACATGACTATTTTTTAAGGGAAGATGCTGTTTCTATATAAATCACTCTGGAATTGTCCTAGACAGCATTTGAAACCTGCAGAATGAAACCCACTATGTATTTTATTTCTTAAAGTTTATTCTAATTTTCCTCAGAATTACTTCATGAGTATAATTAACCAAAAAGGTAACTTTAAAAGGTACTATGATTAAATATGGTCAGTCAGACTCAGATAGTAATTTCCATATTGAAGGAATCATAATTGCATCTGGTGAAGACTGTTTGCAAAGTACCCAGTTAGACCTAGAGAACCTATCCAATATTCCAGAAAATGTGAGGCAAACTCTGCCTTATGTAAGTTCCCTAATAGCTATGAATTTACAGAATCCTACAGAAGAGTAGCACTAAAAAAGGACTTGTCATGAATTAGGTTGGCCAGAAAATTGAAATGTAAGCTTTATTTCTAAAATTAAGAACAAATTTTATTTCATTTGCTATTGTTAGGCATCCATCTTATAGAAGATTTGGGGTGTTTTTGTTTTTGTTGAGGTGTTTTTACAATAAGAAATCTTCTGTAATAGGAACATGGGAATTAATACAGTTTTTTTGTAAGGTTGTCATATCCTCTGTAATATCAAGGAGTTCAGAATCCTTGTGGGTAAACCCTGGGGACAAAGAAAGAGCATCAATTAAATACATTAAATGTTAAAAGACCTATTTTACCTACAAGTCTCTTGTGACTTTCACAAGACACAGATATTACCTAGGATTTTCAGAATACATAAATATACAAAAAGGGATAAAAGATTTTCTCTTGTGAGGAATTTCAGTTTCAATATACTGTAGTATGCCATATCATAATATATATATTCCAGTTTCACCCACTCTTCACCTCATTTCAACTTATTAATATTATCCTGAAGGCAGATATCAATATACTTTTTTAAAAAAACACAAGTTCTAATTGTGTATAATAACCAGTACTTTTGTGCCACAAACCCAAGAAGAATTATTAGAGGAAATGAATTCATTTTTGGTTAAAATACCCCTATTATAGCATGATTGTATAGTACAATTTTGCCATCATTCAACAATAGTGGTTGGATAGTATTTGGTGAGATTTATAGTGGAAAAATCATCAGGAATTGTAAAAACAAATTGAAAAATTTGGGTTCAATCATGAGCCTTCCTGTAAGGTTTCGGAAGTGGGAGAAACTGCAAATTCTAACATATATTCCATAGTTTCTCTCTAATTTCTATTTCTGTAAAAATATGGACAAAATGGATAACTGCTACAAAAGGTCAACAGTTTTTATTGTTCTGCCAGGAACTTCCTATCCTAGTTGTCATGCTGTGCAGCATTTAGACTTATGTCCATATTGCTTATTGTTGTATTTATCATCTACAACATCACTTAGTGGTTTAAATGAATCTCTCAGGAAAACAATTGATTCATTTTAATTTGGTACCAAATGGGTCCTTGTGGCATCCAAGGAAAAATAAAGTTAAAACATTATATTTGAGTATATTATCTTAGCCAAATTTTGAGGGAATTATAGGCAACTATTGGACCCATATGTAAGAGGGAACATGTGATGAAATATTCAGGGGGCTCTTTGCCTCAGTTAATTAACCCTATAATAAACAATTAAATGAAGGCCCAAAAAGAAGAAATTGCATACAAATAACTTCATTGTAAATCTGAAGAAAGCTCAAGTATATTTATAGGACCACAATATATCCAAAACCCAAAAGGTAAAATTCACATTATCCAGCATCCAATAAAAGATTACCACACACACACACACACACACAAACTTAGCAGGAAAACCCAACACACGATCAGTTTAACAGCCAATCAATAAATACTAACCAGAACTGAGGCATATGTTAGTATTAGCAGAGAATTAAATTTAAAATATTATAACTCTTTTCCAAATGTTAAAAACGTTTAAAGGCAAGAAGACAAAAAAAGACCCAAATTAAATGTCTAAATTGTTTTTGTGGGAAATATATGAGAGCCTGAATTTAAATTTAGTTTGCTCTTAATATTTTAAATTATATTAATGCTTACCAATTATAAGTTATGCAATGCAATTCCCACAATTACAAATATAGATAATGGATAAATGCATACTCATATACATGGGGACATAGTGAGGCAGGATAGAATAGAGACCTTAGGAAGAAGGGGGCAGAAAACTAATAAGCCTGGTGAAAGAACGGAGGCATTAGCCTGTTTGCTAGCCTTAGCCTCCTGCGTCACACAGGCAAGTTAGGAAGGGGCAGCTTACAAGCACATACACCCTGCAGCTTGCAGCACACACACCCAAAGACTGCATTATGAGAAGGCAGCCAGCGAAGAGGGAAAGGGTGAGAGGGGCATCACTGCCACCCACCCACCTAGTTTTCAGGTTGCCCTACACCTCATGGACAGAAGCTCACACTTTGTCGACAGTGACCAGAGGCCAATCACTGCCAGTCAACATGCTCTGCAGAGACCATGGACAGCAGTCAGAAGCACTCTGCACACCCTTGGGCACCCCACACCCTTGCTCATCCATGCAGACCCTGGGATCATGTACCCCCATAAATATGGGATCCCAGGGCAGAAGTTTATATTTTCCTCCCTTCTTGACCTAAATTTCCCTGAAGGTGTACTTCTGTTCTCTTGCCTTACCCCCCAGAAAATTCAATGTTTGTTTAATTAATTTATGTCTCATCCTTGAATTCTTTCTTGTGACAAAGCCAAGAACCTAGACACGTGGACACCATCTCCAGTAACAATAGTATCATTTTAGTGCGAATGCTCTAAAATGAAAATAAATGCACACAGCATAATAGTTTGCAAAGCATTTTATTTCATCAGTTAAGGATCACACCAGCACACTGGGATAAAAACAATCATAGAAATAAGAGTAGTGGTAGTGCTGTTTATAGTTAGTGCAATAGTGTTCCCTATGTACAGATCAAGGAACTGAATACTGCATTCAGAATAAGGCATAAGTTTTGGATATATTTATCTAATATGGCCAATTATTTTTCACTCATTAGAAACTATTGTGCATATATAAAGCATTACTGTAGAGATTATGGACCTTCATATGTGTAAAACCTAAATGAAGTTCTTCTTAAATTCACATTTCTACTATATTATTTCTTAATATATTGAAACAATGAATCAGAATCTTTATAATTGAAATAGAGCTACATTTACCTTATTTTTGTATTCTTGTAGTGAGGATTTGAATACCTTCTAACAAATAATCTTAATCACAAATGTTCTAAATTTACCACTGAAAGATAGTTTGTAAATAATAATATTTACATTGAGCAAAATGTTTTATTGAAAATCTATCCCTTCATACTATGAAAAACTGGATTAAATATTACTGATCTCTCTTACAAACCACACCTTTGTCAGATGCTTCTGTTTTATTAAGATTGAAGTTATTATTTTTATATTTTAGGAATATTTTAAATTTATGAATGAATACATGATTCACTTTTATAATTACATAAATAGCACAGGTAACTTTAATGTATACCTGTTCTAATCTATGACCCTCTAGATTTAAAGAACAATTGGAACGAAACTTATTTTGCATAAAAGCTTTAGCAAATAGCCTTAAGCAGCCATGTATCAGGTATCAGCAAGTACAAGATATCTTAGGCTATCTCTAAACATTTATTAAACATTTATTAGACCTATGTGGACTGTTTTTGCTCTTTCTTAGCCTAGATAGCATAATCAACCAAATGAATAATGAAGTAATAAGAAAACTTATTAATACATGAAAATGTAAGAGGAAAGGCATGCTTTCAAAGTCAATTTTGGCTGTGAAGCTATTCCTTGAGACATCCTTCACCAGAACTCCTGAGCCTATTGAGCTTCACTCTTTCCCACCACACCAATCCCAGCCCCTCCTGCAAACTGACCACTTACTTTTACAGTTCTATCATGGCCTGTAAAGTATTGCAGGAGACTTATTTTTTGGATTTTTAAATCATGATGATCCAGAGATGAAACATCATTCCACCTATTTCCTACATATTGAGTGCTAAGCGCTACATAAGAACTATTCACACCAGTTTCTATTTGATACAAGATTTCCAGATTTTCTACCCTTTCCTTCTAGTATGTGATGGTTTCATCTCAGCATAATTTATTATAATCTGTTTTTACCCCATAGAATACAATAAAACATCTAAGTCCCCCAGATTCTTCCAAATATCAATATAGTTTTATAATCATTTAAAATTCCTAAGATATCTTAGATAATAACTTATTAGTTCAGTAAAAATAATTGGTATGTATTTTCACTCACTTTTCTCCCTTATCTGATATGTTCAAATGAAAAGAACAATCCATATCTATGACTAATTAACTCCTCTAGCCTTCATTCTTTCTCATCTTGCATTGATGCCAATGTTTCCCATTAAATGCCATATTTTTTTCATTCTTTTCCATATGTTCTTGAATTTGCATAAACGCTTAGGTTTCTCTGTTGAAATATTTATTCTGAACTTCTGGTCCATTAATTACCTATCTTATTTTTCTGCTACTTTCTTTCATTAGCCTTTTTCATGTATTGATTGAGAGCTTGAAAATCTAGCTGCTGCCATCATCTAAGCATCTCACTCCAATAGCATCTGCATCAGAAAACCAATTGGCTGTCCCTTCAGTCTTCAGCTTCCTGGACCTCCTTAAATATGGAGCAAGTTATAAGAATTTCCACCCCTGGGGCCACATCTCTGCTCTTCCTTGATTCACTGTTATTTTAGTGTAGTCATTCATTTTGTTAAAGGCACATGGGGCGGGTTTCAAAGTTATCTTTCTCTATAGGTACATATTACATTTTTTATGACATTACCGAATTCTTCTTTTGGAATATTCTTTTGCAACTTGCTCCTCTTGCCCCATTATTCTTCTACTTTATTTTCTTCTTTATCCTGACCTCATTCCCTTTACCACCACTGTACCCCTGTCCTTCCCCGCTTTGAAAACTTCATCCTTGTTTCCCCCTTCTCCCTTATGTAGATTGCAATCAGTAGCTGTACTAATTATAGCAAGTCATTATGATATATCTCACATTATAATTCTTAAGTAAATTGTCCTTAATCATATATGATTTACTATATATCTTTCTGGTTTTTGGTGACACCTCACTTGCAATGTTCTTTTTTCAAAGATCTCTTCCTAGTTAAAACTGATGGTACATGATTACATCATAGATCTCCACCAGAGATTTATGTTTATTAAAAAGAGTGGACATCACCATTCCAGTTCCCTCAGGATTGGGAGAAGTGCTATGGACTAGAGTGGACTTAATCATATTCTGATGTAGACATATTGTGATTCAAGCAATGGAAGGAATTATAACAGTGAAGTGGAGCCAGTGGCCACTAGATGCTTTCAGGGCGGGGAGGGGAAGGGCAGTTGTAATACAGGGTTTTTTTCAAGACTTGGGGGTTGTCCTGAATGACGTTGTGGCAATGGATATAGGCCATTTTACATCAGCATATACCATGCAGAACTGTGTGGAAGAGTGTGGTCTATGATGGGAACTGTGATCTATGCTTACAGGCAAAGCCCCAGGATGTGTATATCCATTGCAGGTGATGTGCCACACTAATGAAAGATATATATGTGAGATGTTATGGGAGGTGTGGGAGGTGGAGATCATGGGAATCCCTGTAATTTTTGTGTAACATTTATATAATCTAAGCATCTTTTAAAATATATATGAAAAAAAAATTATGTAAGCAAATGCACATATACACATATATATCTATATATCATTTTACAAAAAAAAATCATTAAAAAATGTACTTTATTTCAGTCAATAAGATATTGAACTAAAATCATCTTAGATATAATATGTGGTATAACTAAAATCCTTAGAAAAATGCTCTCCAAGATATTATTTCCATTAACATCCAGTCCATTAATTTAATATTAATAAAATAATTCAAAATGAAAATCTCTGAAAATATTACAAAAGTCCATAAAACACATTTCTTTGAGGGCAGCTATTGGAGGAAGACTGTATATCTGCTTACCTTTTATTTCACAAGAACTATGTGAAAATTTTAACTAATGACATTTTATTGCCACAGATATATATTTCAATATTTTAGGGATGATGACCTTACCTGAAAAAGCAGTAAATTGATGGAATTGATGTATTTGTTGATTCTGGGTATCATTATTTTCACCACAATTAATCTTCCCCATCCTTGAAAATTGGAATAACGACTGTAATAGCTTTCCTTGCAACTTATGGTAAGTAAATATTATTTGTGGAAATGACTATATTTTTAATGACATTATGAAGTAGTATAAATTGAAATGTAACATAATTTGTATTGTGTACAATATTATGTTTTCCCATAAATCTCAAACATATTCCAGATCTTGAATAACCTGAGACAGAAAGAGAGAGTTTTCTGTTCGTGGGCAAACCTATGTATTTTTGATAATATGTGAGCAATAAATGGATGTTGAGTCACACAAATTCGTTGTGAATGTTCATTTTCATAACATCATTAAAACTTGTGGAGATTTAACATTTTTGCAATGCCTTGAAGATGAATCCCTACAATAAACCCTTAATAAACCTTATGTAAAATACAGCACATATTCTCCTAAATTTGTCTATTTATCTTGATGACTTGAAACAGTAAATGTAAATTTCCAGATATGCTTATTCTTTCACCCTCAACTTTTTACTGAAAAAGGAACATTTATCATGCCACTATACTTCACATTCTTCTTTCCTTGTCCCCTTTTTCTTGTGACTAATGTAACCATATAAAATGTAGAGAACCTCTGCTAAATGTCAGAAGGCAGGACAGGAGGGACTTTCATACTGATTTCAGGCTTGCAGGACTGAAAATTTTCTTTTATTCCTCTTTGGTGGTCTTTAGATCAGGACCTACATTTTCAAACTAATTATCAGATGACTTCTATCCTAATACAGAAATGCAATAAGTTTTCTCAGTTTGAACATAGAATAAAATAATTTTACTATTTCACAATCATTAACTTTAGGTTTCTGGAATGAAGTTCTATGTGTCAGTGAAATAGAATTAAACCTTCATGGAATTCAAAGAAAATTGTGGTTTTTGCCTCAACTCTGTCATTTTCTTGCTTTGTTGCTCTGGGAACCTCTTGAACATCTTTGAAACGTGGTCTCCTTATCGATAAAATTAACAATAATGCCTACCTCATTAATTAATATTTATAAAATATTCCAAATAGAATATGAACATGAGATGGTAGATAAGTTGAAGAAAAATAAATGAGAATCATAAATCACTGATGAAAGGATTGAGCATATGATCCCTTTAACACTTACATTTCTTCATTTTATACCCATAGTCCTACTGTTTTTAAATAGGCAAAGAAATGCAAGGAAAACCCTGTGTTCTGAATCTGCTTATGGAATTTTCTGTTGAAAGGAATATGTGTTAATATAAGTGTTCTGAACTGATTTGAATAGAAAATGTAAAACTAAGACTATTTATTTAACAAGAGATTGATAACAGCAGGGATATACCCTATACATTAACGTTTTCCAGGAGTAAGTAGAATATTGCATGGGTGCTCACATTTCTCCAAGTGCAAAAGCATGTTACATTTAGAGAGGAGGCAAGATGGCATTGGTTTAGGAGGGCCCTCGCTCTCTGTGAGGACAGCTGATTGAGTACAGCTCCCTGCCCAGGGGTCTGTGCTGTGCGCGCATGGAGTGAGAAGCTTGGGACATCTATCTGGAGGCAGCTTGAGGGCGTGGATTGCTTAGTAGAGAGATTCATGAGTTTTAACCCTGCCCATGGAAGTTAACACAGACGGCTGACCCCCACCCTCAGGGAAAAAGGCTGGTTTGAGCCCCAACTCCCACCGGCAATCTGGTGAGAGGGAGTGTTCTCCAAGAGTGGGAGGGTTCTGGTGAAGGGTTGGGAGGGGTTTCCTTTCTGTGGATTTGGCTGAGGGAACCCCTTGCAGCTTTGGGAAACAAAATAGCTGGCTTGTATCATCACTAGGCAGTGGGGAGTGGTGAATCTGCTGAGGAAGTTGATTTACCCAGCTGCCCAGGGATACACCCCAACTCTTGCCACCACTAACCCATTGAGAGGGAGCATTCTCCAAGAGTGGGAGGGTTCTGACAGAAGGTGGAGAGGGGTTTACTTTCTGTGGATTTGGCTGCCCAGACCCCCTCATAGCTTTGGGGAGCAGAGAAGCCAGACCGAAGCAGTGTCAGGCTGAGGGGAGAGGTGACTCTACTGAGGAAGCCTGATTTATCCAGCAGCTTGGTGAAACTGAGGCTTGGCTCCAGAGGGGGCAGAGTCAGCCAATTTTATCATTCTGCACAGACAAGCATCAGAGCTTCAGCTCCCCTGAGGAGGTCAGGAAGTGGGAAGTGCTTGATTAGTTTCCACGAGTCTAGTTAAGGTCCCCTCAGTGAAGGAGTTGGTCTAGAAGAGGACTTCATTTGGGTCCTTTATTTTGTCAAAAAAGCCCAGAAAATTTAAAAAATAAAAAACGAATTTTTCTTTTTAATTTAGTTTAATACAATTGATTGATAAACAAAAACAGGATGAGAGGTTCCACAAGAGCCCAAGAAGGAACACTGTTCTTCCTTAGCTTTGTTAGCCTGCTTGCTTGTGTGGTTGTTTTTTTTCTGTTTATTTGCTGTCTTTTGCTTTTCTTTCCTCTTTCCTCCTCCCCTTCTTTTTTCTTTCCTTTTTTTTTTTAAATTAGGTGCTGCTGCTGCTAGCTTGTCTCTTCTTTGCTGTGTTTCTTCTTCAGTGATTTCCCATTCTCTGTCTATATTGTTTGTGTACACCAAGCGATCTATTTTCCTTCCTTCAACTTTCTGCTGTGGTTCTTACATACCACGATTTTTCATTAGCCCACAACTTAAGGGTGTCAATTTCTATTCTATCTATTTTGTTTTCTTCTTTTTTTTTTTTGATTAATATTAACTTTTTCCTCTCAGCCCTTTCTTTACTCTTTCTCTCCCTCCTTATCATTCTAGCCTTCTAAATTATTATATATATATTCCTCTATTTGGTTTCCCAGTACACTGTAGGTACTCCACTGTTTTCCCTATTACTCTACACTGCCTACATGAGCTAAATATTTGGTTCTCTAAGACTTATATGGCCCCTCTTCTAAATTTTATCAATATTACTATTATCCTTCTTCCTTTCTCACATCTTTCAATGCCTCTGGCCCTAATCTTTTGCTTTCAAGGGAACATAGAAAGAAGCAAGGAAATAAAATAAGAGGAAGAGGTGTCAAAGAGAAAACTTAACACACACACACTCAGAATAAAACTCTAGAGCAGAGAGAGAAACTAATCAAATGAATAAACCCATCAAGATAAAATGATGACTAGAGTGCAACAAAAATTATAAACCACACTGAGAAACAAGAAGACATGGACCAGTCCAATGAACAAACTAAAAACCAGGAAGAGATGCAGAACATCAAACAACTAATCAAAGTTTTCCAAACAAATATCATGGACCAACTGAATGAAGCGAAGGAAGAGAATAAGGACATTAAGAAGACATTGGGAGAATATTACTGAAAAAAATGTAAACATACATAAAAAGATAATGGATATAATGGTAATCAATGGCATAATCCAAGAAATCAGAAAGACGCTGGATTTCCATAACAGCAGATTTAAGCAAACAGAAGAAAAAATTAGTGATATGGAAGACAATACATCTAAAATCAAACAGATAGTAGAACAGATAGACAAAAAAAAAAAATAGAAAAAATAAAACAGGGACTCAAAAATTTAACTGAACAACACAAAATGCACAAACATATGCATTATGGGCATCCCAGAAGGAGAAGAAAAGGGAAAGGGAACAGAAGGAGTGCTGAAGGAACTAATGGCTGAATACTTCCCAACCGTTTTGAGAGAGATGGATGTGCAGATCCAGGAAGCACAGTGCTCCCCAAACAGTATAAATCCCAAAGTCCAACTCCAAGACATATACTTGTCAAAATGTCCAATGTTCAAGACAAAGAGAAAATACTCAAGGCAGCAAGAAAAAAAGAGAACCATCACATACAAGGGAAGCACAGTGAGATAAAGTGCTGATTTCTCATCTGAAACCATGGAGGCAAGAAGACAGTGTTATGTCATAGTGAAAGTATTAGAAGAAAAAAACCTTCCAGCCACAAATTCTCAATCCATAAAACTGGCATTCAAAAATGATGGACAGTTCAAAATATTCACAGATAACCAGAAATTAGAAGAGTATGTCAATAAGAAACCTGCACTTCAAGAAATACTAAGGGAAGTTCTACAAGTTGAAAGGAAAAAACAAGGGAGAGAGAGTTGGAGGAGAGTTTAAAAACAACTAAAAAGACAAAAACAAAAACAAAACAATATATGATATACATTAACCCAAAGAAAATAGGCTGAAGTAAGAAATTCATTGTGAGTAATAACACTGAATGTTAATAGATTAAATTCACCACTCCAGAGACACAGACTGGCAGAATGGATAAGGAAATATGATCCATCTGTATGTTGTGCACCTTCAAACCAGGGATTCAAGGATGCTGAAAGTGAATGGCTGGAAAACAATTTTACAAGCTAACAATACCCAAAAAAGGGCAGGAGTAGCTGTCCTAATATCAAACAAAATAGACATTAAATGCAAAACTGGTGTAAGAGACAAAGATGGACACTATATATTAGTGAAAGGAGTAATCTCTCAAAAAGAGAGAACATTATGCACCTAATTGGGATACCTCAAAATACATGAGGCAAACTCTGGAAAAACTAAGTGGAGAAATAAATGTCACTACAATTATATTGGGGGAATTTAATACACCATTATTATTATTAGACAGAACATCTAGACAGAGAATCAATAAAGAAACAAAGGCTCTCAACAATACATTAGAGGACCTGGACTTAATAGACATATACAGAACACTACACACAAATACAGCAGGATTTACATTCTTCTCGAGTGCACATGGATCATAATCCAAGATAGACCACGTGCTAGGCCACAGAACAACTCTCAATGAATTCAGAAAGATTGAGATTATACAGTGTAATTTCTCTGACCACAATGAAATGAAATTGGAAATCACTAAGGGCCAGAGAATCAGATTAGGCACAAAGATATGGAAGTTAAACAACACACTCTTAGACAAACAGTGGGTCAAGGAGGAAATCTCAAAAGAAATCAGTAACTACCTTGAAACTAATGAAAATGACAGCACAACATATCAAAACATATGGAATACAGCCAAAGCTGTCCTGAGAAGGAAGTTCATAGCCATAAATACATATATTAAACAAGAAAAGAGATAAAATTGAAGACTTAAATGCACTCTTGGAGGAACTGGAAAAGCAACAACAAATAGGAAAAAAAATTCCTAAGCACAAAGGAAGTAGAAAGAAGGAAATAACAAAGATTATAGTAGAACTAAATGCAATAGAGAATAAGAAAGCACTAGAAAAAAATAAACAAAATCAAAAGCTGGTTCTTTGAGAAGATCAATAAAATTGAAAAACCCTTAGCCAGAATAACAAAGAAAAAGAGAGAACAGATGCAAATACATAAAATAAGGAATGAGCAAAGGGATATCACTACTGACCCCACAGAAATAAAAGTATCATAAGAGGATACTTTGAAAAATTATATGCCAACAAAAATGACAATTTAGAGGAAATGGAAAATTTCTAGAAACTCACAAACAGCCTTCACTGAGGAAAAAAGAAATTGATGAACTCAACAGTCCAATTACAAGTAAAGAGATAGACTCAGTCATCAAAAACCTCCTAAGAAGAGCCCAGGACCAGATGGCTTCACAGCTGAATTCTACCAAACATTCTGAAAAGAGCTGCCACCAATTCTGCGTAAGCTCTTCCAACAAAGAGAAGTAGAAGAAATATTGCCTAACTCATTTACGATGCCAATATTACCCTAATACCAAAACCAAACAAAGATAACGCAAGAAAGAAAAATTACAGAACCATTTATCTAATTATCCCAGATGCTAAAATCCTCAACAAAATACTTGCTAATCACATTCAACATCATATCAAAAGGATTATACACCATGACCAAGTGGGTTTCATCCCGTGTATGCAAAGATGGTTCAATATAAGAAAATCAATCAATGTAATACACCACATAAACGGATTGAAAGAAAAAAATCACATGATCTTCTCTTTAGATGCAGAAAAAGCATTGATAAAATATAACACTCTTTCCTGATAAAAACACTGCAAAAGATAGGAATAGAAGGAAACTTTCTGAATATGATAAAGGGTATATATGAAAAACCCAAAGCTAACATCATTTTCAATGGTGAAGTCCTAAAAGCCTTCCCTCTGAGATTGGGAACTAGACAAGGGTGCCCACTATCACCACTCCTATTTAACATTGTCTTAGAAGTACTTGCTCGAGCACTGAGGCAATAAAAAGATATAAAAGGCATCTAAATTGGAAAAGAAGAAGTAAAAATATCATTATTTGCAGATGACATGAACCTATATGCAGAAAGTCCTGAGAAATCTACAACAAAGTTTCTAGAACTTATATTCAGTAATGTCGCAGGCTATAAGATCAATGCTCAAAAATCAATAGCATTTCTGTACACCAATAATGAGCAATCTCAGGAGGAAATCAAGAAAAAAATACTATTTACAAAGATTCAAAATACCTAGGAATATATTTAACTAAAGATGTAAAGGACTTATATACATAAAACTACACAACGCTGTTTAAGGAAATCAGTGAAGACTTAAATAAATGGAAGAATATTCCCTGTTCATAGAAAGGAAGACCAACATCATCAAGGTGTATATTCGACCCAAACTAATCTACAGAATTAATGCAATCCCAATAAAAATCAGCACTGTATCTTTTAAGGAACTGGAAAAACTAACTACAAAATATATTTGGAAAGGTAAGAGGCCCTGAATTGCCAAAGACATATTGAAAAAGACAAATGAAGTTGGAGTTATCACAGTACCTGACTTTAAAACATACTACAAAGCTACAGTGCTCAAAACTGCATGGTATTGGCACAAGGACAGACATAATGACCAATGGAACAGAATTGAGAGTTCTGATATAGATCCTTGCATATATAGTCATCTGATATTTGACAAGGCCACCAAGGCCACCACGCCCACTGAGTTGGGAGATAATGGCCTCTTTAACAAGTGGCGCTTGGAGAACTGGATATCCATATCCAAAAGAATGAGAGAGGAATACCATCTCATGCCTTAAACAAAAATCAACTCAAGATGGATCAAAGACCTAAATATAACAGCCAAACCATAAAGACCTTGGAAGATAATGTAGGGAAGCATCTACATGACCTTGTAATAGGAAATGGTTTCATTAACTTCACACCCAAAGCACGAGCAGCAAGAGAAAAAAATAGATAAATTGAATCTCCTCAAAATTAAAATGTCTGCACCTCAAAGGACATTATTAAGAAAATAAATAGGAAGCCTACCCAATGGGAGAATATATTTGGCAACCATATATCTGATAGGAGCCTAATATCCTGCATATATAAAGTAATCCTACACCTCAAAAATAAAAAGATAAGCAACCCATTTAAAAAATGGGCAAGTGACCTGAAAAAACACTTCTCCAAGGACGAAATACAAATGGCTAAAAAGCACATGAAAAAATGCTCAACATCGCTAGCTATTAGGAAAATGCAAATCATAACTACAATGAGATGCCATCTTACACCCATCAGAATAGCAGCTTTTAAAAAAACAGCAGACTCTAAGTGTTGGAGAGGATGTGGAGGAATAGGAACCCTCATCCATTGCTGGTGGGATTGTGGTATGGTCCAGCCACTGTGGAGGACAGTTTGAAGGTTCCTCAGAAATCTAACAATATATCTTCCGTATTATCCAGGAATTCCACTGCTGGGTATATACCCAGAAGAATTGGAAGCAAAGACAAACAGATATATGCACACCAATGTTCATAGTGCATTGTTCACAATTGCCAAAAGTAGGAATCATACCCAGTGCCCATCAACAGATGAATGGATAAACAAAATATAGTACATACATACAATGGAATATTACTTAGCTGTAAGAAGGAATAAAATGCTAACACACGGAATAACATGGATGAATCTTGAAGACCTTATGTTGAATGAAGCAAGTCAGGCATTGAAGGATGAACACTATATGACCTCACTGATTTGAATTGAGGACAGTGAGCAGTCTCTGAGAACCATTGTCTGAAATATAGGTTAAAGAAGAGATAGAGAAGAGAAGGTTGTGAGCCATCACCCATAGGGACATAATGTATGGTAAAGTGATAGAGTATAGTTGCATATTGAAGGATAGGAAAGGTGGGTAGCGATATTACTGGGTTTGGTGGTGCAGTGTCGACAGGTGGGTAGAATAGGAAGGGTGGGTTAGAATACCCAGGATACTGTGGGAAGAGATGAGACGGGGACTAGGTGCCTAATAGGGGAGGATAATCAGTGTGTCAAGATTTCTTGGTGCATATAACTATGAATCTTGTCACCCAATGAGTCAAGACAGGGGAGTGTTATGTGCCCCAGGGGAATGGGGAGGAAGGAACAGAAAAGATCAAACAGGGGTGTTTAGTGGTCAAGGGAAATGTTTTTCATTACCTTCAGTAATGGACACAGGACATGGTAAATATCATCAAAAATTATTAAGCTGTACTGTCTAAATTGTAAACTATACTGTAAATCATTGACAATGTTTAGTAGCTATGTTTCACTATCTGTATAACAGCTATAACAATGGTACCATCCATGAAAAAACGGTTTTAATCTGGGGTGAGGAAAAGGGAAGGAGGTTGGGTGTATGAGAGTCTCTAGTATTCTGTGTGTGACTTTGCTGTGACCTAAAAATTCTTTGAAAATTATGTGAAAATTTGGGAGACACTGGGGAGTGAGAGGGGAAAGGTGCCATGGTACATACTGGACACCCAATAATGCAGTGATAAAAGGAAAAAAAAAATTTTTTTTAATTTATTTTTATTTTTATTTTTTAATTTTTTCTTTTTTCCCATTTTTTGAATGTCCCAATCCTTTAATTTTATTTTAATTTTAGTTTTTTTTTCTGAGTTTCCATGTATTTTATCTCATATTTAAGCTTATCCTTATTATTTCATTTTCCTATTAATTGTATTTGGCTATTATATGGACTTCATCTTCAGGGAAGGTGTAGATCACAGAATGTTTACAACGGGGGCAGGAGAGGATTGGTGGGGGGTGTCTGGGATGGGGATTTCATGGGAGGAAGTTCACCTGAAATACATGAAAGATATATAAAGTTGTTCAAATGCTCACGGGGCATGGTCATGGTGGGTAGACAATCATGCAATAAATGAGGGAATACTGAATTCTAATTCTGGAGAACTCTGCCACATTCTTCAAGGGACCAGCAACTGTCCTCCGAGTGCAGGGGTAGTGTCTGGCAAAGGAGGATGGTCCATTGATGGGTTCTTGTTACTGATGACTGGCCTTACGAGTCTTTGCTCTTGTAATTGAAACTTAGCCTACTGTTACAGGGTGCTTAAGGGTTGCCACCTGAGAGCCTCCTTGTTGCTCATATGTGGCCTCTCTCTAACCAAACTCAGTATATGAGTGCATTACCTTACCCCCAGCATGGGACATGACCCCTGGGGATGAGCCTCCCTGGCAACGAGGGATTAATACCAAGTGCCAACTGGCAATATGACTGGAAAAAGACCTCGAATAAAAGGGGGTAAAGGTAAAGACAAATGAGATCAAATGGCTAAGAGATTTCAAAGTAAGTCGGAGGTCATCCCAGAGGTAATGCTTACACACACCTCAGTAGGATCTCATAGAACACCAAAGTGGATATCACCCCACACAGAGGGGCTCCTGGGGGCTTTGGAGACACTCAGGTCCTATAGGGGGCAGAGGGGAGGATAGCTCCAGAGATTGATTCCTTATCAATGGGCTATACTTTGGAATCTGTGCTCCTGAGAGTGACAGAGTTGGACTCAAATAAGTCCTCCCTGCACATGGTCCATCAGTCCCTTCTATTCAAACCTATATGTGATGCTGGAGTTTATAGATGTATTCCCAGAGACTGGAGCCTGTGGTCTGCCCATGTGCCAGCTGTGCCTGGAATATCGGTGGAGCTGCAACTCCTACTCTACAGCTCAATGGACTCACCCAAGTCACCTGGCAAGGAGGTGATGATGGACAACAGCCATCCCAGGGAATGGAGAGAGCCTGCAGCTGCAGGCAGGATAATCACATCCATCCTATCCATGGGATTTGGGCCCCCTCACCATCCCAGACTCCTCAGGACTGGGGGAAGAGCTATGGACTAGAGTGGACTTAATGTATTCTGTTGTAGACATATTGTGATTCAAGCAATGGAAGAAATTACAACAGTGAGGTGGAGCCAGTGGCCACTGGACACTTTTGGGGCAGGGAAGATAAAAGCAGTTGTAATAGAGTGGCTTTTTCAGGACTTGGGAATTATCCTGAGTGCCATTACAATGACAGATGTAGGCCATTTTACATCAGCATATACCATGCAGAACTGTGTGGGAGAGTGTGGTCTACAATGTGAACTATCGCCCATGCTTGGTGGCAAAGCCCCAGCATGTGTATATCCATTGTAGGTGATGTGCCACACTAATGAAAGATGTTTATGTGGGATATTATGGGAGGTGTGGGAGATGGGGAACATGGGAATCCCTGTAATTTTTGTATAACATTTATGTAATCTAAGCATCTTTTAACATATTTTTAAAAAAGTACCACACAAATACAAAGTATCAACAATAGCAGTGTATATGTGAACATTGTACTTTTCCATGAATTATCTGTAATCCTGTAATGTTTCTAAAGTAAAAATCATATTTCAAAATGTTATACTGACATAAAAAATAATCTGCTTTTAAAAAAAAAGAGAATTATGTGCATTCATTAACATCAGAATATTCATTTTTGTGCATTTCTTCTATAAATTCTTCTTTGAAGCCATATATTGATACCAACAGTGGCATTTTCTTTGTTTCTGATGTGCATTGACTCACAATGGTTGTTATTAGCACCTTATCATTTCATTTCATTTGACTGCAGGATATCATAAGACCTAGAAAACCTGACCATCTTCACAGAAATCCTCCACAGGGATATCTCAAGTTCTCGGTGGGTCCAAGTTTTGAAAGGTTTACTGTTATTAGTGCTTTATCTGGGGGCACTGACTGGAAATGTTGTGTTATTATTGTAACCGATCCACCGCTACACTCTCCAATGTCCTTCTTTATATGCAATTTATCCCTCATAGATCTTTGCATTTCAGTTATAGTTCCCAAACCATATATGATTGTATTTAGTTAATATGTTTGGCCTTTATGTTTATGCCATATATTAATATATTTTTAGTGGTACTTTGGATGTGTTCTGTGGGAGCACCTAACAAAATTTTAACCAGCAATAACCCTCAGGTGGCAATTTTCATTTTGTTTGTAATGTCTGTTTTGATTGCCATTTTTGTTCTGATTGCAAATAATGTATCTCTTAAAAATCTCCTCATAGCCATGTTGTACTTCATGGTGTCCCCACTCATAAACCCATTATCTATAATCTGTAGTACAAGGAGATTGGCACTGCTCTAGGCAGAACGTTCAATGGATGTTTTGAGTTCTGTTGCAAGGATTTTGGATTAAAAAATTCTTAAAATGAAAATCTAAGAAAAGTTTAATTTATACTTGACATGTGTCCTTAAGTTTGAATTTCTTCTTGTAAATGTCTACTGTTTGGCTGTTTTGTATATTTTGCATTATGCACACATGTGTTAGTAATATCTCTGTTCCTCAGTCATTTATATTCAATACTAAAAGTGAAAAATTCATGTAACCTTCTTAAAAATAATTCCCACACTGTTATAACGTTTTGGGAAATGGGATTATTTTGAGCAAAAAACAAGAATGACATCATATGCAGAAGACTATGTCTTTCGTATCAATATTTTTTTGGATCAATGCTTATTTATGCCATTGAGAGTATTTCAAAGTAATGGATACGGCCAGACTTGAAGAGACTATTGAGTGTGTGGGCTTAGAGAAACATGTTTAAATTGCTTTTGTCGAATTCACTTTCATAGAGTATCTTGATTGAGTAATAAAGCAAATAGAACTGAGAAACTGCAGAATGAGGAAAATATTAGGTTAAAGCATTGAAATCTGACTTTAAACTTATGTTATTTCCTGGTGAATTTTTACTAAGTTTTTGAAATTTTTAATCATTAATTTTATTTCTATCTCAGCATTAGAAAATATATTCCCACATATTTTCAATTTTAATTTTATTTCTATATTATGAAAATATTCTTCAAATCACTTAAAACTTTTTTGGTGATTTCAAGGCTTGAAAATACACACATCTTATATGATTTCTCTTAGCTCTTTTTAGTATTGGATTTATTTTTCTCATGGGAAATTACAGATTAACAACCATCCTTTATCTCTTTGAGTGTATTAACTAGAAGTTATAAAATATCCCATTGCCAACTTAAATTTCTCATTAGAGTTATTTTTAAATGTTTTTCTTATTATTCAAAATCTTGATTTCTTCCAATGTTGTGTAATCCTGAGATGTCTCTTCAAAATCATGAAAAACTAATTATTAGTCTTTTTTTTAAATGCTGTGTGTGTGTGTAGTTGGCAAGTAATTCATTATTTGTATGAAGATCAATTCATGAGTACCTTCCCATTGCCTTCATTACTGATGTTCATAACTTTTTAAAAATTTCTTCATTGCTATTTGGATGGTTTCTTAATCAGATAAATCAAGAGATAAGTTCATTTATCTTGGAATAAAACTGTACTGAATAATTTAAAGGAAGATATAAAATGAAGATGCTTTCATTTCTTATCAAATAATATGATTTTTAAATCTGGAGTATATATATACAAAAAAAACAGTGGGTGGAATGTGGTTAGAATTTATTCATTTGATCCTCAGAGCAACTCTGATGCTAATGCTGAGATTTCCAGAGCATTTTATACTTGTCCTGAAATCTTTATTTTCATGTTCTTGTCCACATTAACATTTTACATTCATGGCTCCCAGCTTACTAGATCTCTGTGCCACAGAATAGAAACATCACTGCAACAGCCCAGCTAGAAACTAGGAAAGGTAGAAATTCAATTTGTTATGGCAGAAAACACAAAATACTCTGGTGAAATAATGGATTTGTAAAACTCTGTCTCAAGGTCATCTCTGGTCCCATAGTCACGTTTTTTTCTAAAAGGCATAGGACCAATGAACAATTATACTGCATAGGATTGAAAATGGTAATAGAATTCTTGGAAATATGAAATGATGGAGTGAGACATTTTTTAAAGGATGAAAGCAGTAACAATATTTCCCTTTTCTTATAGGTAACTTCATTTTGACTGTAAATTCTGCATTAACTTATGACCCATTGTCTCAGTTGCCAACAATAGCAAAACACCTCTTGCTCATAATATACGCCCATTGTTGACTTTACAAAGATTTACTTTTTATAGAGCATGCTTGGGTTAATTTGTACTATATTTAATATTTTAGTGCTCTATAGTCCTTGGCCAGCAGCTGAGGCACAAGGCTATCACTTGTTTTTCCAGAGTCCCAGTACCAACTGCATTTAATAACAGCATGTTTTTCTTTCTAAAAACTATTTAGTGAGATTTTTAGGGACTATTTTTCTCTGTGTCTGTTAAAGGCTGTGCTTTTCAACCGAAAAGCTTAATTTTATAAAATTGACTGACTTTTCTATACTAAAATTGTATATGCTTTCAGTAATGAGGAAGTCTGAGAATGTTGGCTGCTATTTGCTGCCCTTGTGTTCTTCCACAGTTCTTCTGAGCTTTTCTAAAAAATTTTCTAACATATAATGTACAAGGTTGCAGTTTATCTACTTATCCTTTAGCAAAGGATTTGTAATGTTTTGGGGGAAATTGAAGGAATCAAAGACAAACTTAATACCAGCTAATTGAAATAAAATCCTATATGAATCAGAATTAAACTTAGTGATTAATTACTTAGCTTTTATATAGGGATTTTTCTGAAGTTTTTAAAACTAATAATCTTTTCTAAGTCATTGTTCCTTTCTTTTTATGAGTCTGTGTTTCAGAAAATAGTTAATTCCTCTGCTTCCACTCCAGTTAGGACAAAATACGATTTGTGAGGTATGATTTAAATCTTACAGAAATAAAACTAATCGGGTCCGCCGCCACTGTGCTACCCGCAGCGCTGCTCCGCTGCCGGGGCCTGGGCCGCCTCCTGCTGAAGGCACAAGCCTGTGCCGAGGCTCCAGCCGCCCGGCCCCTGCCGCCTGCCCGGGGCAGAGGTGGTTCACCTTGGCCTCGCCCACGCAGGTCGTTTTCAATGACGCCAGCGTCCAGCAGGTGGACCTGCCCACGGAGACGGGGGCCTTGGGCACCCTGGCCGCGCACGTGCCCACACTGCAGGTCCTGTGGCCAGGGCTGCGCAGTCGGAGCTGCCAGGAGCGGCGGCTGAGGCTGCGCGGGCGGAGACCCAAATTCGCATCTAGGCCAACCAGGCCCTGGTGAAAGTTGTCAAGTAGTGAGCTGAACCCCGAGACCTCCGTCCTCAGAGTTCCCTCCACGGAAGTCCCTGGCCTGCGCCACCCATTAAAGAGCAGCAAGCCCGCAAAACAAAACAAAACAAAACAAAACAAACACGTAATAGAACGTTAAAAAATTTAAGAGATTAGCCCTGCAGTAATCCATTGATATAAAGGTAGCCCATCTACCTGACTTAAGACAATATAAATGGCAAAGGTATGGACAAGTATGGCTTCAAGAAATGGATGATTCTTTGCTATAATCTTTTATGTATTTGAAACATGAGTAGATGCTGCTCTTTTAATGTAAGTGAAATTTCTTTTTTTCCAATATGTTTATAAAGTTTTCCAAGCACCATTTATTGAAAAATACATATTGTCACTGTACTACTTTACATTACCTCTGTGTTATATGAGTGTTCCAGTATAAGGGGTTTGTAGTTGTGCCTTTTATTCTGTTGTATTGGTGTCTATGTTTATTTCTGCAAACAAACCATATAAATTCAAATGAATTTAACATAAAATATATTTTGGAAAATTATATTTAAATTGAAAGCATTTTATTTTCTATATGATCTAAATTGCTTCACAGAAACTACGTTGAAATTGTTGACTTTATGATATGTATTTATTAAATTAGATATACAATGTTTCTATTAGAAAAGCAAATAAAGCTTTAGGGTAATAATTCTATGCAGAATCCAATATTACTCTTATGTTATTGGATAGCATGATTTCATGAGCAATACTTACCATATGATATGTTTTTATTAGAAACTGGAATTAATTCAAGAGTTGAAGTAGAGTAATAAGCATGTTTTTTTTTCATTAACTGAAAGATATTGGGTAATTTTTTGGTAACAAGTATGATGAGGTGGAAGGGGGTGGTTGGGCAGTGGATGGGGTGATGGTGCAGTGACGTGATTGGGTTCGAGGGTGTTGGAATATGAGGGTGAGTAGGGTGGGGGGTTGATTGGACTATCCATGGAACTCGGGGTAGGGCTGGAGGAAGGAGCATGTGGACTCTGGAATTTATAGTTCTCTGGTTAAAACTACAATGGTTGAAATGTTTTTCTGGAAAATATGACAAGGGAGGGCAACTGGTGCAGGGAACTGGGAGTGGGGGACTATGAGGGATAGGGCACACTTGGGGCATGCTTCTGTGGACTATGAAAGTGTTTATCTTGTCATAGTATGTAATCTCAGTGGGTGGAGACCTACACAATAAACAAGAAAATATTAAACTCTCTTCCTGGGGATTCCAGCTATGCTTTCGAGGGGCAAGAATCTCTCGAGAGAATAGGCAATGCCTAATAAAAGAAAAAAGGTCAATAAGTCAAGCCTTCAATATTATTGCATGTAACTATGAACCTTATTCTTCAAAAATTGAAACTTAGTGGTTACCATAGGTTCTGAGGAAAGGGGAAGGGGAGAATAGAATAGATGGAACACAGGACCATTTTAAGGCATTGGAATTGTTCTGCATGTTCTTGCAATGATGGACAGAGGCTATTTAAAATTTTGTCAAAACCTATTGAAATGTACAGTGCAAAATGTGAGCCTTAATGTAAACCATTGACAATGCTTGATAGCAATGCTTCAATATTTGTACATCAATTGTAACAAATGTGCCATACATATGTACAATGTTATTAACAGGGGAGATTGGGATGGAGAAATGTGTTGGGTATATGGGAATCCCCTATAATTTCTATGTGACTTTTCTGTAACCTAAAACTTCTTTGAAGGTAAAGTGAAAAAAGTAAGACACTGGGGGAAACTATGGAAGAAATTGTCACTATATTTAAAAGATAACAGATCTTATGGTGATGAAAGACACATTCAAAAAATTTTATTTTACTGTTTAAAAATGTTTTATTTTTACTTTTATTTTTGTTTATTATTTTATTATTATTATTATTTTATTTACTTATTTTTATTGGCTTATTTTTTGGCTTTGTTTGGAGTGGTTTGGATCACAGAAGGGTCACAACTGTGGCAGGGGAGGATCACTGGTGTGTGTGTGTGGTGATAGGTGATATGTGGGGAGGGGTGCACCTGGACGTGCCTCTATATATTCAAGTGGTCATGGGTTTTCTCTTGGTGGGTGGAGACCCACACAATATCCAAAAGAAAATTGAATTCCCATCCTGGGAAGTCCTGCTACATTCTCTAATAGAGCAGTAAGAATCCCCAGAGTGCAAGGGCAGCACCTAGCAAAGGAGGACAGAGCATTATTCCAGGCCCTTGATATTGATGGTTGTACTTATGAGCCTTTTCTTGTGAAATTGAAACTTAGCCTAGTATTATATATTGCCTAAGATTTACCTCCTGAAAGACTCCTTCTTGATCAAATGAGGCCTCTCTCTAAGCCATACTTAGAATATAAATGCACTAATTTCTCCCCAACATTGGACATATCTCCCAAGATAACCCTCCCTGGCACTGAGGGATTATTACCAAAGGCAAACTAGTGATGCATTTGGAAAATGCCCTTGATCAAAAGGAGGGAATATTAAATACAATTCATTTTTTATGGCTAAGAGATTTCAAAGTGAGTCTGGAGGTCTTTCCAGAGGTTATGCTTATGGACGTCTCAGCAGGATCTCATTGACTGTCACAGTAAACAGTCCCTCAAACAGCAGATCTCCTGACATCTCTAGAGACAGCTAGACATGATAGGCAGGGCAGACAATTTCAGAAATTTGGCATCCTGTCAGTGGGCCTTACTTTGGAATATAAGCTTCCCAATGTACTTGCCCAGGACAACTATTAATAACAAAAAGATGATGATGGAAAATTCCCATCCTGAAAAACAGAGAGTTATCTATAATTGTAAGCAAGACAGTTCCATCTATCTGCCCCATGGGATCTAAGTCCCCTCTCAGTCAGAAACAGATTGGGCATCACCATCCCCAAATCCTCAAGATTGAGGATGAACAAACAGAAGGGGAGAATGCAACTATGGACTAAAATAAAATTATTATTATTCTAGCAATGGAAGAACTTGTATCATTGATATAAAGACAGCAGCAACCAGAAGTTCTGAGGGGAGGGAGAAAGAAGAATAAGTATTACATGGGATATTGTGGGGTCATTGGAATTGTCCTGTATGATACTGTAATGATGGATACAGGCCATCTTACATCCTGTCAAAACCTATAAAATTGTGCGGTGCAAACAGTAAAACATATTTAAGACCTTACTTAGTAGCAATGCTTCAGTATATTTTAATCAATTGTAACAAATGTACCACACTAATGAAAGATGTTATTGGGGAACATTGTGGGAGGAGTAAAGGCCACCCATATATGTGGGTATATAGGAATCCCCTACATTTTCAATGCAATAATTACATAATCTAAAGCTTCTTCAAAAATAAAGAAAAAACAATTTAATAAGATATTTGAAGATCTGTGTATGGTAGACAGTCTAATTATAAGAATTGAAAATACAATCACCTTGAAATTGTACTAGTGTAAGCACTATGAATAAAATATTGCTTGAGGCAGAGAGAAGATCTTTAGGATATTTACAGGCAAAAGCATTATGATTGCATATTATTGAAATATTCTATTTAAGCAAAATAATACTCATATAGTAAAAGAAAAGTTGAGATATCCAGTGAAGTTTTTACTATGAAAAATTTCTGATATCTAATTGCTGGATAGTAGTAACCACCTATGCTCTATGTAAATCTTTAATATATAATTGTATTTCATCTCTTTAAAACTTGATAAAGAATAAGAACCACAATTATTATACTATTTTCCACATTTTAAAATTGTTTAGCAAACAATTTCTATATATCCCTGAAGCAATTAGGACCAGATAAATTAACCCTGAACTCTCTCTTACATCCAAGGCTATTCATTTAACCATCATGTTACACTATGAAGGAGCAGTTGTATGGTAAATTAAGCAGTGGGAAACAATTATTTCTACAAACTCAGGAGAAAAATGCAATCTTAAATGATGGAGATTAGGAAGGAGTCATATTTAATAGCAATGTTTGTTTTTGGTAAATAAAATAAAAACTGCTGTAAGTCTGTTTTGGTCCATCAATATAACCCTTAGGTCAATAGTATCAATTTAATCACCAAGTACTGTTTTTTGTTTGTTTGTTTAACTTTACAGCATTTTTAAAATTAATGAAGTTGCAGATATATGGAAAAGTCATATGGACAATGCAGAGGTACTTTTCCCATATCCCCCCAAATATTAACAATTTGCATTAGTGTGGACAATTTGTACATTGTAGAAAGGTTATTATTGTATTGTTAACTATAGTCCATAGTTAATATTAGGGTGCTTTTTGTGATATAAAGTCCTATGCTGTTGGTTTTTAAAACATTTTTCATGGCACGCACGTTCATTCTCCGTCCTCGCGCCCCTTTTCCTACGCTTTCCTCTTCTCCCCGACCGGAGGAGCCGCTCTCTCCGCGCGGTGCATTCTGGGGACCCAGGCCGAGTCCGCCACCGTCGCTTGAGGGAAACGTGAAGAGGCCACGACCAGGGAGAAAACACCGGAGTCGCCACCGGAGAGGAGTCGACTCCCCAGCAGCAGCAGCCAGAGAGGCCCGCCCACCCGCTCGCCCGCCCCTTGCCCCGTTCACAATGCAACCTGCTTCTGCAAAGTGGTACGATCTAAGGGACTATGTCTTTATTGAATTTTGTGTTGAAGACAGTAAAGATGTTAACGTAAATTTTGAAAAATCCAAACTTACATTCAGTTGTCTTGGAGGAAGTGATAATTTTAAACATTTAAATGAAATTGATCTTTTTCATTGTATTGATCCAAATGATTCCAAGCATAAAAGAACGGACAGATCAATCTTATGTTGTTTACGAAAAGGAGAATCTGGCCAGTCTTGGCCAAGGTTAACAAAAGAAAGAGCAAAGCTGAATTGGCTTAGCGTGGACTTTAATAATTGGAAAGACTGGGAAGATGATTCAGATGAAGACATGTCTAATTTTGACCGTTTCTCTGAGATGATGAACAACATGGGTGGTGATGAGGATGTAGATTTACCAGAAGTAGATGGAGCAGATGATGATTCACAAGACAATGATGATGAAAAAATGCCAGATCTGGAGTAAGGAATATTGTCATCATCGGGATTTTGAGAAAGAAAAATAACTTCTCTGCAAGATTTCATGATTGAGAGAATTCCTGAGTTGATAGCTCTAAAGGCAGATGCTGTATTTGCCTCCTTTAACCTATTTTTTCAAGCTGTTTGTTTTTTTAAAAGGCTTCACTAAGGGTTGATATGTACCATTGTATGGGGCAATTTTAAGTCAGCTAAGGCAATAACCTTATGCATGAACATTTCCCAGACTTCCATGAAGCTGTTGAGATCCTAGGCAATTGATACAGCAGTTGTAATAAATAAAAACATTTCACCTAAAAATAAATAAATAAATAAAAAATAAAACATTTTTCATGGAACATATATATAACCTAAAATTTACCCTTTTAACCACAAATATGTAATTCATTAATATTAATTACATTCACAATGTTGGGCTACCATTCCTGCTATCCATTACCAAACCTTTCCCCATCACTTCCAATAGAAATTCTGTACCCACTAATCATTAATTCCCCTTCCCTGGCCTCAATTCTTCCAAGGTAACCTGTATTAGAGTTTCTGTCTCTTTGTCTTTGCTTATTCTAATTATTTCAAATCAGGTATATCATACATTATTTGTCCTTTGTGTCTGGTTTATTCCTCTAAACATGATGTCTTCAAGGTTCATCCTTGCTGTCACATGTATCAGAACACCATTTCTATTAATTGCTGAATAATATTCCATTGTATATAAATACCACATTTTATGTACCCATTAATTGAGTGATGGATACTTGTGTTGCTTCCAGTTTTTGGCAATTGTGAATAATGCCTCTATGAGCACTGGTGTGAAAATTTCTGTTCAAGTCCCTGCTTTCATTTCCCTTTGGTATATATGTTCTAAGAGGAAATACCAATACTTCTATATATTATTTAACCTGTGAACCTACCAAATTATTTTCAACATTCCCATCAAAATGATGAGTGTTCCTATTTTTCCACATCCAGCCAACACTTATTTTTTTTTTTAATGGTAACCATTCCAGTGGGTGTTAAATAGTATCTCATTTGTCATCTTTTACAATTTTTTAATAATTTGTGTTATTTGGCTTTTTTTATTGTTGATTTGTAGATTTCTTTATATATTCCAGATATGAAACCATTAACACATAGCTATTTTCCAAATATTTTATCCCATTCTGTAGATTGTATTTTTACTTTCATGAAGTTCATTGATGAAACAAGTGTTTTATTTTAATAAAGTCCCATTTATGTATTATTTTCTTTTGATGTTCCTGTTTTTGTTGTGAAGTCTAAGAAACCATTACCTAAAATTGGGTTCTGAAGATGATTCCCTGTTTTTTCATCTTAGTGTTTTGTATTCTTTGGACTTATATTTAAGATTTTGTTTAATTTTGAATTAGTTTTTGTATTTGGTATGAGGTATGGTTCCTTCCTGATATTCTAACATATGGATATAAAGCTTTTGTTTCATCATTTTTTGAAGTGACTATACTTTCCCAATTGAGTGGACTTGGTATCCTGGCCAAAATCAATTGGCCATAGATATGAGCATTTATCTTTGAACTCAATTCAATTCCAGTCATTTATATGTCCCAAGTTGTGTCATATTTATGCTTTTTAAAATATTTCATTGAAGTATATCATTCATTTATGAACATACATAAACAATAAGTTATAGTAAAAGTTATGAACTTACAAAATAAACATGCATGACATCATATAGGGGTCCCATACATCACCCCACCACCAACACCTTGCATTGTTGTGAAACATTTGTTGCAAACTATGCAAGAGCATTGTCAAAATATTACTATTAACTATGGTTCATATCCTACATTCGGTGTATTCTTCCCCCAGCCCACCCTATTATTTTTTAATATATTGTTATTACAGAGGATGTGAACTTACAAAACAATCATGTACATGTTTAGAATTCCTGTAAAACACCCCTTCACCAACACACCACACTGTGGTGGAATATTTATTACAGATGATATAATGTCTCATACTATTACCACCAACCATGGTCATGCTGTTTTGATCACTGTAGTTTTATGATAAGTTTTAAAATAAGGAACTGTGAGTCCTCAAAATTTGTTCTTCTTTAACAGGATGTCTTTTGGCTATTTGGACCCACTTATGCTTCTATATCAATTTGATTAGTGGATTTTCCTTTTCTGTAAATGGGAATTTTGATTGAGATTACATTGAATCTATAAATCAATTTGGTTAGAGATTTTATCTTAAAATAATGAGTCTTTGAATCCATGAACATGGATTATACATTCAGGTCTTCTTTCCTTTCATTTAACAAGGTTTTGAACTTTTCTGTGCATTAGTCCTTTGTCTCCTGGGTTAAATTATTTCCTACATATTTCACTCATTTTGTCATTAATGTAAATAGATTTTTTACTAATTTCCCCTTCAGATTGTTCATTGCTAATTTTATAAAAACACCATGATTTTTTTCCTGTTGATCTTGAACCCACCAATCTGAATTCATTTAGTAGCTCTGGTAGCTTAGTTGTATTTTATCATGTTATGTATATAGGATCCTGTCATCTGCAAATGGGGAAGTTTACTTCTTTTAAAAATTTGGATGAATTTTTGTTTCTTTTATTTGCTTAATTGCTCTGACTAGAACTTTCAGTACATTGTTGAACAAGAGTGGTGAGAGTGGGCATCCTGGTCTTGTTCCTAATCTTAGTGGAAATGCTATATAACACCATTGAATATGATGTTAGATGTAGGATTTTCATATATTCCATATATCATGTTGAGAAAGTTTCCTTCTATTGTTATTTTTCCAAGTATTTTTTTCATGAAGGGGTACTAGGTTTGTCAAATACTTTTTTGACATCACTTGAGAAGATCATGTGATTTTTCTCCATTCTTCTCTTAATGTAGTCTATTACATTGATTGTTTTCTTATGCTGAACCACACTTGTATATCTTGGAAAAATCCCACTTGATCATGGTGTATTATTATTTTATAGAGCTGTTGGATTCAGTTTGCTAATGTTTTCTTGGAGATATTTCCATTCATATTCATAAAGGATATTTGTTTGTAATTTTCTTTGTTTGTAATTTCTTGATCAGGCTATGATATTAGGGTGATCTGACCTCATTGAATGAATTAGTGAGAGTTTCTGTCTCAATTTTTTGGAACAATTTAAGGAGGATTGATGGTAATTCTTCTTGGAATGTTTGTTAAAATTCTAATCTTTTGCCATGTGGTTCTGGACATTTTTTTCTTGGGTGGATTTTGATTACTGATTCAAAGTCATTACTTGGTATTGAACTGTGGAATCTTCTATTTCTTCTTGAGTCAGTTTAGGTACTTTGTATATTTCTAGGAATTTGTACATTTCATCTAGATTATCTAAATTGTTGGCTTACATTTACACACATTATCCTCTTATATAATCTTTTTCATTACGCTGGGGTCAGTAATGATGTCCCACCTTTCATTTCTGATTTAATATTTTTGTGTCATCTCCCTTTTTTGCAACTCTAGCTAAAACTTGTCAATTTTATTGATATTTAAAAGAACCAACTTTTGTTTGCATGACTCTCCCTATTTTTTTTTTAATTCTCTGTTTCACTTATCTCTACTCTAATGTTTATTATTTTCCCCTTCTGCTTTCTTTTGGTTTATTTTGCTTTTCTTTATCTAGATCCTACAGTTGTGAGGTTAGGTCTCTTATTTGAGCTCTTCTTTTTTGAGGTAAGTACTTAAGTCTCTAAGTTTCCTTCTCAGCACTAACTTGCTATATCCCATAATATTTGTTATGTTTTGTTTGTTTTCATTCACCTCAAGATATTTCCTAACTTCCTTTGTGATATCTTCTTTGACAGTTTGGTTGGTTAAGAATGTGTTAATTTTCACATATTTTTTAATTTTCCAATTCTCCCTCTCTTATTGATGTCTAGCTTCATTCTATTGTGTTTGGAGAAATACATGCTATAATTCCAGTATTTGTAAATTTATTGACAATTGCCTTGTAGCCTAACATGCTTTAACCTTGTGAAATGTCAACATTTATTTCATATATTTAGGAGATCTACTATTTGCTGAATTTACCTCTATATCAGTAGTTAGTTTTCTTCTTTGTCCCTCAAAACAGTTTTTGACTTAAAGTCTATTTTAGCAAATATTAGTATAGCTAACACAGTTCTCTTTTTGCTCATATTATAGTCATATTTTTCCCTTCTTTTCACTAACAGACTATTTATATCTGAATTTTAGGTGAAACTCTTATAAACAGCATATAGAAGAGTCATGCTTTTTTGTCCATATGGCTTTAATAATGATTGATGTGATGAATGCACAACTATGTGAAAATACTAAATACCATTGATTGTACACTTTGGATAAATTGTATGTTTTATTAATATATATCAATAAAATTTATTTGTTTTAAAAAACATTTGTGGCTGAAAGGTGTAGTCTAGGAATATAAATATTAAATGAAACTAAGGTAGAGGATAATCTAGGGACTGTATAATATAGTGATTCTGGTGGTGGATGAAGATTGTGGTTAATCATATAAATATAAGAATGTTTTTTATTACAAGGTGTTAAGAATATGGTGATAAATGGGAACATTACAAATAATCTAACTTATGGATAATAGTTAACAGTAATAGTGTAATATTTTTCAGCAATGGCAAAGAAAATTTGATAACAATTCTAAGTGTCAATAATAAGGGGATAGGGGAGTTATGGGATTTTTACTTTTGGAGTAATTGAAACATTCTAAAATTGACTGAGGTGATGAAATCACATCTCTGTGATGAAAATGAGAACCACTGTGTTGTTCACTTTGAATGGATTTTACAAAGCATGGGACTGCTTAATACAGTGAATCCTGTGTGATTGTGGTTAACAGAACAAATAGGAGAATGTTCTCTCATGAAGCATAACAAATACATAATACAATAAAAGGTTTTAATAATAGGGTGGGTTGGGTAAATACTCCAAATGTAAGATATGGACTATAGTTATTAGTAATATTTTGATGATGCTCTTTCATAATTTGTAACAAATATTTCACAACAATGTAAGACATTGGTGGTAGAATGATTTATGGGAGCTCTGTATGATATTATGCATTTTTGTTTTGTAAGTTATACAATTTTTACTATACACTTGTTGTTTGTGTATGTTTATATATGAATGATAATACTCAAATCATTTTTAAATGAAAAAAATTCATTAAAGCTAAAAATTTTCATCACATTAAAAGTGAAGGGAATGTTTTTAATCTTATAGGATGCATTCTGCAAAACACAAACAAATAAAAAACAAATATATCATTTCTTAAGACTGAATATATTACTACAGGATCAGTGTCCAAAGATATAATCACTTTATACTTGAGAAAAAATGAATGACTACATGAAGACACTATAGAGAGCAACTATCAAATAAAGAGATTACTGAGGGAGTTGATGCTTGGAAGAACAGAATGTCAGTGAGTTTCCCAGTTTTACATCTTGCAGCAAGATGGCAATGTTGAACCTACACCATGTGGAGAAACTACACTTAGGATATTAATACCATCTTCACAATATTATTTACCCATATAAGGCTTAAAATATATGTAAGACCTGTCTCTTGATAAGATTATTTTAAATATATGCAAACATGTACATTAATAATAAGTTTGAAACAGTACAGATATATAGTGTAGACATGAAACAAAACTGATGTGACTATATGGCTGTGTGCTTATCACACAATATACACCTGAAAGCATTGATGTATGACTCAATACTAAGTGTATTTTTCATCATGATAGACAAAACAATGCTAAATTTATATACACCTAATATCATAGCTTCCAGATATATAATCCCTAATATTATATATCACAAAGGAGAAATTAAAATATCCAAAATTATACCTAGATGTGTAAAAACAATTCAGCCAGTATAATAATCACAAGGCAACCATAAGGAATGGCATAAAACTTTTGAACAGTACAGTTGACTAACTCCTAATGGTGTAGAATGTGCATTCAAGTATATGTTGAGTAGTTTGAAATTATGAAGTTTGCATTGAGCACACCTAAATAAAACTGGAAATCAATGACAGAAACGTACATAGCACCTCTATGAAGCATGTTGAAGCTTTCTACTTTCCTAACATGATCATAATTATGCACTCATACCATGACAGTAACACTGAACAACAGTTATTGTAGTGCTTCCTAACAGGCACTTTTTTCCAGGTAGTAGTCTAAGTGGTTACATGTTCCATTTAGTCCTACTCCCAAATGGCACATGAGGGTGGATACCATTTTAATGTGCTAACAGGTGGAGAAAGAGAGTCATCAGAGGTAAAGCAATACTCTGATGATCATCCAGCTAATAGGCCACAGTGCTGGGCTTTGGCATCAGGCTCATACACTTTGGACAATTTCAGAGGGAATATTTTGTCATTTATTCATTAGAATACCATGAGTTTGGTCTGACTATTGAACATCACCCCATTCCTTAGGGGAAAACCCTGAGGATGAGCAGGAAATCTTAGTGTCCTGGAACTGGGCTGAGGCCAGGCTCTGGGTCTCCTACTCTGCTCCCTGATCTCAAGGAGCCACAGGCATTTCACCTTAAGAGCCCTCAGAATATTAGGGGAAATGTGCTTTTCTTTCTAAGAGATTATCCATTTAGTCTTCACCAATTCTTTCAATAAATTCAAATATACTAGTATATGTCAATATATGAAAGTTTTGTTCATAGAAAGATTTTACTTGGGTCTTGTTCCCTAACCATCTAGAACCAATTATCTCTTTGAAATTACTTATGGGCACTAGCTACTATTGATGCCAAAGCCTGTGTTCCCAGGAGTTTTCTTTGATGCCATTGGAGACAACCACTTGGAAATAAACATAACACAAAATGTGTTGTTTTTTTAGAAAAGTTCCATTCAGGTTGTTATTCATCTCTACTGAATATGCCCACTCATCTTTGCCCACAGGTGAAACATCACTGAAATCCTAACTTGTCTATCCAATGTAAGGAAAAACAATATTAACTTCTGATGGTGAGTTGGTATTCACTTTTTTTCTCTCTTCTTTTCCTTTCCTCCAAAAATCTCCCCATTTCTTTCCTCCACTGCTCACTTTATTTTTTTGAGAGAAACTTTCAATGTGACTGTTATTAAAAATATAAATATGGAATATAAATATGGAAGTTACTCTAATAAAGCAACAAACTACTTCTTTATTATTCAATGCAGTAAAAATCTTCAGTTCAAACAGTTTTAACAGAATTGATAGCTATTCATGGAAGCAAAGAGTGAGTTGAGTGTAGCACCCAATAGAGCCGGGCCAAGAGCAGTTCTGCACATGGACCAGAGCATGAAGATGCTGAATACTAATTTAAATGTATACTTAAGCATATCTAATAGATGGGATGTGTAATGCCTAAAATATATAGATAATATTGCCTATTAATTAATAGTTTCAATAATTATTGGCCTAATATTTTCTCTTTACCAAGCACTATGCTATATTAGCATGGTACATATAGAATAAAAGAATCCTTGTCATAAAAATAAAGTGTGCATATGACCACTTTTACTTCAGGTTTAATTCTAGTGCTTTCTCCTAACATATCATGAAAAACATTAAAGCACTAGCCAGTACCTGATTTCCACAGCTTTTAGAGTGAATTAAATGTCTAAAATATCTTGAAAGATAGATTTAATTATAAATAAATGCAAGATTACATGGATGTCTTCATCAGTATAAAAAGTAAATTAACTATTAATGACTAAAATATATCTTCTGGTTCTTCAAGTCTTGGCATAAAAGGTAAAAATCATTTGCTTTTACAAATTGATAGAAGGGAACACCTGTGCAATGATCTGGTTATCTCAGGAGAACTTTGCTGGTTATCCTCCTGCAGCCTCTATGCTGTTTAACAATAGTATCAGTTTTACAACCTCTGTTTATCTGTATAGAACACTTTATGTTAAGTAATACTTCCTTTAACAGCAAATCATATTAGCAAATGCCATGTGCTTACATTTCCTTACTTCATCGTTTGTTTTAAAAATAATAATTATATGAATTTAAGATGGAAGAAATATAAGTACTGAAGGAATCACATGCTTAATCACTTTTCTATGTTTAGTACTCATTGATTTAATTTTCTTCAGTAACTACCATTATGACAATCTCTATTTTAATTTTTTTTTACAAATATTAAATTCATTAAGTAGACCATTTTACAAATTTTATATGAAAGGAAACTAAATGCGAAAGATATTTATGTAGTTCTCAATAGATTCATAGCAAACGAATGTCAGAATCAGGATGTAAAACATATCTTCTGAAATTTGTACAGATTTAACTCTGCTATGCTGAAAAATCATTAATTCAAGCTGGAACTATACAATTGTTTGGTGATTGTGAAATAATAAAATCTTTTCCCTCTGTGCTCCAATTGTGAAATCTTGATGCATTATTGAAACATTTTGAAGAATCCTGAAGTAAAGACTATCATAACAAGAAAAAACTTTTTTTCTTCTTGAGACCAGTAGGTCAGCCTGAAAGTGACACAGGCCCTGTCTTCCTACAGTTAGCAGAGGTACTCTATGATATAAGTAGTTATATTTGTCATAAGAAAATGGGAACAACAAAACAAATATATGACAGACATTAACATTGAGAATTAAAGAGTGAAACTGTTGGCACGTCTTCTAGATAGGTTGAAACTCAGATCATAATAAATAATTCTGGCTTGAAGTTATCAAATATTGTTGATTAAGGTCAAGAATATTAAAACATGAGGCAAGATAGAAAATAGTTTCGAACAGCTCTCATGGACCACCTAATAATGAATATGTAGGAAATCAGTGGAGAGATATTTCAGCTATGGATCATTGTGACTTACTAGTGGATCCAAAAATTGGGATCTCATGGATCCTGCAGTATTCATAAGGATTGAATCTTGCCATACTAGTGAATACTGAGCCTGAATGAGGATTTTGGATTGGCATGGTGGGAAACATTGGATCTCAGTAGAATCAGGAGTCATGCAGGAGAAAATGCTCCTTGTGGCGATGCACAATCTGAGCAGACAGATCTGACATTGAAGCCCACCCTTCCACTTACATTTACATGGCTTTTTAAGTGTCCTTGACCTTTAAGTTACCTAACCTTTTTTGCATATTTTACTTCCCAGTTCTCAAAGTTGCAATGAGAATTGAAGTACATAATAAGTGAATAAGGTAAACTATAAAAGAAATTAAAAATAAATGAGAGGTGGTGCTAATATAGTTCACTTGGCTGATTATTTTACCTAGGATATTGAACAAACACAATGAAGCTAGAAAATATCTAAGAAACTATTAAGAATTGCCAAGGATATGTTGAAGAATAAAATAGCAAAATAAAAACAAATATATTCACAGGTGCTGGGAAGATTATATATATAGCCAGAGAATACATGGTCATCAGAGAGTGGACATTTCAAAGCTTAACTTTTAAATGGTTCAGTGTCAAAATTCAAAGTGGGTGAAATGAAGATTAAAACAATTTTCTACCTAGTTGCCAAGGAATGGATTACAATTGATTATAAAATTTTGAGAGGTCCTGAATAAATAGTACCCTTCTATCTTTACTCAGATTCTGTTTTGTCATCATATAATCATAAATATTAACATTCTGTGAATATTACTCATAATAGAGGGATGCATAGAAATTACATATATGAAATACTTTAATCTTCCAGGCCATCCTTTACCTTCTAATAAATCCATTTTATAACTAGTAAGTGATAGAAATATATGCAAACATAGGCACAAGCTTTAAAAGATTATATTTTACTGCTATTCCTACCCTGGAAAAAAGTTTCACAAGCAGGGAGACTACAGAGCATGAGGAAACATTACATTATATCCTACTAACCAAAGATAAACTGGAGAGACTAAAATTGGATTAATGTGAAATGATGAATGTATTTAGGCTAATTTATTCTCCATCTTAATTTTCCTTTTTTTTTTTTTTTAGGGATTATTGTTCTGTCTTTCTATGACCAAGGCCAATTTTTCTAAGATGCTCAACTCTACCACAGTGACTGAATTACTGCTTACAAGATTTTCTGAAATCTGGGAGTTCAGAGTCTTACATGCCATGCTATTTCTACTGATGTACTTGGCAACGCTTTGGGGAAACCTTCTCATTGTCACAGTAACCACACTCCAACAAAGTCTCCACACCCTCATGTATTTCTTAGGAATCTGTCCATTTTAGACATGTGCTACATTTCTGTTACAATATCCAAGGCATGTGTCATCTTCCTCCATGACAACAGGGTGATGTCCATGTTTGGATGTGGAGCTCAGATCTTTTTTGTGATTGCCTTTGCTTCAGTAGAGCTGCTGTTCCTCACCATCATGGCCCATGGACACTTTGTGGCCATCTGTCAGCCCCTCCACTACCCTATGATTATGAACCCTCGGCTCTATATCCATATGACTCTGGCCTCCATACTTAGTGGTCTGGCCTACTCTGGAATCCACACTGGCAATACTTTCTCACTTTACTTCTGTCAGCCTAATGTGGTTCATCAATTCTTCTGTGATATCCCCTCTCTGTTGAAGCTCTCCTGCTCTGACACCTTCAGCAATGAAATTTTAATTTTTGTCTGTGGTGGTGATAGGTAGTGGTTGTTTTGCCTTCATCATCAACGTATTTTTTACTGTGCTGAAATTTCCAACCACAGAAGAGCAAGGAAAGGCCTTTTTCACTTGTGTCCCTCACATCCTCGTGGTGACTCTTTGTCAGCTCAATTACTGTTGTGTATGTGAACCTAATCTCCAACTCATGCTCAATCCAGGACATGATCACCTCTGTGTTCTATTCTATAGTCCCTCCTTTCTTGAATTCTATAATCTATAGTCTCAGAAACAAGCAGATAAAGGAGTCTATAAAGAGAATCATAATGAGAATGACTTATCCAGAAAAAATATAGGATAATTGTTTGAAGCCATTCTCATTTTGATGGTATGACTTAAAATATGATCAAAATTAAATTTCTTTCTCATTTCCAATTTCAGTTACCTGAATTGACTGAAGGCAGAAGACAAAAGAAGAATCTAAGAAAGCTGTAGTTAATGAAAGAGATCAATGATAATGTACCTATTTCAATGTGGCAGTACAAATTTTAAATAATTATATTTGCTCAATGCAAATATAAGTATTTATAAAATGAAAGTCACTGCTATGTTGAGAAATTTTAGGATTAAGATTATAAATTGCAGGCTTTAAAATCTCTAGTCCAAGGAGAAAAAAAAAGTTTTTTTTTTCTCTAGTTGCACATATATTGCTTCCAATGCCAACTTTCAATGTATTTTAAAGATAAAATCATGAAATTATGTTCTTAAGTACATTTTGTTATTGGTGTCTCATATGTTATGAACCATATCCCTATAATAACAATTGTATTGGTCACAGTACTCTCCAGTGTATGAAAAATGGGTTGCCATGCTAGGTACTTTCCCAAGCATATGCAATCTTGTAGAAAAAGTCAATAAATTACAGTTCCAATTTCTAGTTATGTAAACTGGGTAAATGATTATCACTACAACCAGCACTCTCACTTCTGTTAATTCTAGGATTGCTATTATCACAAGGTACTGATGTGACAGTTAAATGATCAGATTTATTACTTGGGAAACTATTACTCTGCCTGAAAATGCACTTCTTATTACAGAGGATTTTCAGTAAAATAATAGTATGTTCCCACTTTCATGACTGTGCATTTATACATTATTATGTTTATGTTGTAGACAAGCATTGTTTAGCAAGCAATGTGTAAGTAGTAATGTTATTTAATAAAATGTGAGCATAATACATTTAAACAGAAGTTCTTAAATTTTATTCTTCACATATCAATCAATACCACATTGTATAAGATTCAATTTGGAAACCTATTCCTAATTGAAATAGTCATTTTTAACATGACACTGTATCAATTTCATTTTGAATTGTTGATTCACATAAATTCCATAGCAAATTTATGGGCATAATAATATAAAATCACAATAAAGAAAGCAAAATTAAGAGAACTAAATGGAGTAATGGGAAAACAATACCATAATTAAACCTTTTTGAGGCAAAGCTCCATGTCCTGGTTTGTCATTTGTGGACCCCAGAAAATTATCTTCTTTATCTAATCCATTCCTGTGCCTGTAGATGGGGACTTTTGATTATATTCAGTTAAGGGAAATTTAATTAGATCAGTTTTGCTTCAATCACTTTAGGGCCTGTGCTTGGGCTACTTCAGTAGACCCAAGTTAGATCTCTGCCCTCTTGCTGTGGTCTTATATGAGCAAAGAAAGCAGAAACATACAGAGATTGAGAGCTGCCATTTTGATCCTGCCACTTGAGAAAGAGGACTTCAGTGATTGGCTGCCATCTTGCCATGCCATGTGGCAGGAATCCAGGATCCATCAGCTGCCCTTTGGTGAGACAGCATCTCTGATGATGCCTTGATTTGGACATTTTCACAGAGGTGGAATGATACGATGTTACCCCAGATAAATTTAATTTATAAAAGCCAATCCATTTCTCGTATTGCATCAGCAGCTTCAGCAAAACAAAACATTCTTTGATGCTTAATTTCATGTGTCACCTTGGTTAGATTATGGTGTCCAGTTGTTTGCCAAGCAAGCACCAGCCTGATTATTACTGTGGCAATATTTTCTGGATTTAAATCATTAGTAAATTTGTTGCATCTTTTGCTGATAACATCCACAATCAACTTAGGAGATTTCTTCAACAATGAGAAGAGTCTTAGCCAATTCGCCAAAGGACTTAAAAGAACAGATGATCGCAGCACTCAGAAAGAAGAATTTCCATCTCTTTTTCAGCTAGCCAGCTTCTCTTGGGGATTTTATCAAAAAACTTTATAGGAGTTCCCAGCTTTTTACCTGCCCTTTGGAATGGAACTAGCTCATCCCCACTGTCATTCATGTGATTCAATTTCTATAATAAATGTCAAAATATTTACATTATATGTCACTTTCATTTTGCTGGAGAACTCTTACTAATACAAGGTCCAACAAATGAAAAAATATCAGATAAATATAAGGATAGACTTAAGCAATGCAGTTTTTCAAGTAGACCTTTCTGACATTTGTAGAACATTATACCACAATGCTACCTATTTTACATTCCTCAAATGCACATGGGACTTGCTAAATAGACCACATAGTGAGCCATAAGGAAAATTTGTATGAAGATCAAAGAGTGGGAACCATTAAAGAATTTTATCTTTGTCCTTAGGTGTCAATGAAGAGAGGGCAGGTATATAAAAATAATCTCCCATTCTAGTTGTTCATATGTGTATTTTTCTGGCAGTTTTACCAGTTTCATATCATTTGTTTGTAGTTCTATTATTTGATGCATGTTGATTTGGGATTTATTTATGACCCCAATATTTTGAAATACTTTCATTATCCCTGTTAATATTTTGCTCTGAAATCTACAATATCTGATACTAATTTAATAATTTAAGCATTCTAATTTTCTTTTAACTAATGTTAGCATTTTATAACTTTATTTCTTTTAAACTTTTAAAAAAATTTAAAATGCAGGAGGGGTAATGGGAAGCTGATGCAAAATATGTGCATGGTCTCTGGGGTGATAAAAAAAAGTTCAGTAATGGATGGTGTTGACTGTAGCACAACATTGTGAATGTTTTTAATGCTACAGAACTGTATACTTGGGAATGGTTGACATGGTAAATTTTACGTTGTATATTTGTTACCACAATTTAAAGAGAGAGAGAGATGAGACGATGAAAATTAAACAGATCCTGGACTGGACCTAAAATAATGCCTAAATAGCATTGTATTAGTCAGCCAAAGGAGTGCTGTTGCAAAATACCAGAAATCTGTTGGATTTATAAAGGGTATTTATTTGAGGTAGAAGCTTACAGTTACCAGGCCATAAAACATAAGTTTCTTCCCTCACCAAAGTCCATTGCTATGTGTTAGGGCAAGATGGCTGCCAACATCTGCCAAGAGTTCAAGCTTCTTGGGTTCCTCTCTTCCCAGGGCTTGCCTTTCTCGGAGCTTAGGCTTGCTTCACTCCACAAGGCCAGCTGAAGACTATCAGGCAAATGGTTCCTCTCTTCCCTGGGCCTTCTCTCCTTCCTCACAACCAAGCTCCTCTGTGTGCTTGCTTCCCCAGGTTCCAGCATAAAAACTCAGTTTCAGAACTCCAACTCAAAACTCCAACTCACTCCTCTGCTCTGCCATGGAGTTTTATATCTAAATCCTCCCCACCAAGCGGCAGGGAATCAATATCCTACTGATGTGGTCCCATCAAAGACCTAATCATAATTTAATCATGCCCAGAAGAACAGACCAGTTTACAAGCATAATACAATATCTACTTTTGGAATTCATAACTATATCAAACTGCTACAAGCATTATTTGGATATGGAAAAAATGGAATAAAAACTGTATATATTATATCAATATTTAGTGTTTGAACTTGGTAATTGTTCTCAATGTGGTTACATAAGTGAATATCCTTGTTCTTAAGAAATATACATGGAAGAGGTGGTAGGTTGGATTATTTACTACCACCCCAAATGAACATATTCTTAATTTAAAACCATTCCTGTGAGTGTAAATAGGAAATATTGACAATGTTATTTTTAGATAATTTGTGGCCCAAATGAAAATGGGTCTTAATCCTATTACTGACAGTTTTATGAAGAGAAATGCTCCTAGAGGAGGTGAAGCTGGAAATCAATGGAACCCAAAAGAGAAGGGAAATGACATTGCCATGTGCATTGCCATTTGAGAGAAAAATGATAATAAGAAACCAAGGACCACTTGCAGCCAACCCACAATGCCACACTCTTCTAGAAGAATGCATTACTTTACTCATGCCTTGATTTTTTACTTCTCCCACCTTCAAAACCACAGGCCAAAAAATTTACATTGTTTGAGCCAACCTATTGTATGATATTTGTTTTGGCAGCTGGGAAACTATGAAAGAGGTATTTAATAGTAAAAGTGCATGATATATTCAACCTAGTCACAAGAGTCTAGAAATACATAGACAAGTAGACAGACAGATAACATATATACAGATATAGATAAAGGACAATGAGGGAGAGAAAGAGAGAGAGATAACTAGATAAAGGTTGAATGTTATGACAAATGAGACAAAATGTTAAAAAATATTAAATTTGGTTATCTGGGTGGTAGGTTTATAGGAGTTGCAGGTACTTTGGGGCTCTGAACTTATGTTAATATATATATTTATAATTTTAATGGTCATGTCTTATGGTTGGATTGACCCCTTTGTCAGTATATTGACCTTCTTTTCCCTTGTGAAACTTTTGACTTAAAGTCTATTGTATCTGGTATGAGTAGAGCTACCATAGCTCTTTTTTATTATTTGCATGGCTTATATTTTCCACCCTTTCACTTTCAACCTACCTGTATCTTTGAACTTAAGGTGAGTCTCTTGTAAACAGAATATACTTAGGTTATAGTTTTCCAATCTACCAATCTTTGTCTTTTAAGTAGACAGATTAATACATTTATATTAAATATTTTAAGTAGTGCTATGCTTTTTCTACCATTTTGTTATTTGGCCTGTGTAAGTCTTTTTTATTTTGTCCTCATTTCTTCCATTGATGCCTTCTTTCATATTTGTTTGATTTTGAGTATTGTACCATTTTCAGTCTCTTTGCATTTCTTTCTGTAAATATTTTTGATATATTTTGCTTTGAATTTGATTTGATATCATTCAACTTCAACTGAAAACAAATACACCATTCCTGTAGCACTTGGTACTCCCACATTTTTATGTATTTGTTACAAATTCTATCTTTATATATTGTATTCCCAAGTCATAGATTTATCTTAATTTTTTTGCATTTACTTTTTAGAACTTGTGTAAAGTAAAAACATAGAGTTATAAATAAAAATATACAAAATCATAGTACTGACATTTATAATTAGTCATATAGTTACCATTACCCAAGGTCTTCATTTCTTTAATCATCTTAGATTCACTGTGTAGTGTCATTTCCTTTCAGTTTGAAGACCTCCTTTAGCATTGCTTGTAGGGCATGTCTGGTTGTGATGAACTACCTCAGCTCATGTTTATCTGGTAAAGACATTTTTTTAATTAATTTTATTGAAACATAATTAACAATGCAATTCATTTAAAGTGTATTATCAATGGTATATGGTATAATCACAGAGATGTACATTCAGCACTATAATCAATATTAGAGCATTTTCATTACTCCCAAAAGAAGAACAATCCACAACAAAAAACAAACAAATGCAGAAAATTCCTAACCCTTGGTAGTCACTTCTCAATGTCTCTATCCTTCCCCTGTCATACCTAACTACCAGTCTATTTCCATCTCTGTAATTTATTTCTGTTTATATTTTGTATATCTGTTGTACTTGGTCTAGTTTCATTCATTTAGCATGTTTACTTTTTTTTTTACTAAAAATGGAAGATTCTTTAAAATATTACTATACCCTTCTGTCCATAGCTTATTTTTGTTGTATTTTTGCCCAAATATCACCCTTATGTTAACCTCTTATAATATTAACAAACATTTGTTATGCTTCAGAGAAAAACATTTTGTATATGTGCTAGTAACCATTGTATCAGATATGTATTGGGTTTTATAATGAGAATTTTATTAGAGGAAAATCTTATCATTCTTTATATCTTATAGTTCCTATGCTGTGAAATGTCCAACTCAAGACACCATCAAAGATGCTTTTTCACTTAAGTCAGCTACTAGTGATCCTGGCATCATTCCATGTGGCAAAGAATGATGGCAGCTGATTTCTGCTGAAGTTTCTGCATTCCCCTGAAGGCTCACCAACTCCCAGAGCTCAGCTGTGGACAACAAGGCATATAGCTTGTCTCTATCTAGGCCTCCTCTTCAGCCTTGGCTTTATTGCTTTCTCACTGACTTCAGCTGTAGACAGTCAGGCATTGGCGGTGCTCGCCTCCTCAACTGAGCTATACTATGGCTTTATGGCTCTCAATTTGATTCCATTGTTCTATGTGTCTACCTTTATGACAATACCATGCTGTTTTGACCACTGTGTCATTATAATACATATAATGTATTACAAGTGTGAGCTCTCCAACTTTGCTCTTCTTTTTTTTTTTTTTTTTTTCTTTTTTTTTTAGGATGTTTTTGGATATTTGGGATCTATTTCCCTCCAAATGAATGTGGTAATTCACATTTCTATTTCTGTTAAGTTCCTTGTTGGAAATCTGGTTGCAATTGCATTAATCTATAAATCATTTTTGGATAGAATTAACATTTTCATGATATTTAGTCTTCCAATACATGAACAAGGAATGTCTTTTCAATTGTTTAGGTCTTCCTTGATTAGTTTTAACAGTGTTTTGTAATTTTGTAAATACAAGTTCACTTGCATAGCTCGTTAAATTAATTTCTAGGTATTTTAGTCTTTTGTTGCTATTGTAAATGGACTGTTTTCTTGACTTTCTCTTCAGCTTTCCTGTTATTAGTGTAGAAAAACAATACAGATATTTGTGTATTGATCTTGTATACTGACAATTTGTTGAAGTCATTATTAGCTTGTGTGGCAATTTGAGATTATTTAATGAATCTAAAAAAGGAAAGGATTTTTTGAACTATCTTATTTCCGTGGGTGTGATACCCTTTGATTACATTAAATATGGTTGAGGGTCCTTTGATTAGAATACTTCATAAGATCACTTTTGGACATTTGATTGACTACATCAGTGAGCTGTGACTCAAGTTGAGTTTATGTCCCTTTCCTGGGTCAAATATAAATTGAAACAAAGAGATAGACAAACTTATACACAGGAAAAAGGGAGGTGCCATGTTTGATAACAGCCATGTGTGAGAGGATTATAGGATCACTTAGACACAAAGCCCACAAGAGACTGGGCCCAAGGACCAGCTCAAGGGGAGACAAGCCCTATGCCAGATTTGCTTACAACTGCAGAAAGATAGAAACCATGACAGAGTTCAGCAGCCATCTTGCTACCCCACCTGACAGCTGACTGGTGAGAAATTACCTCTTATCATGTGCAGATTTGAATTTTTCGTGGTATTGTAACTGTTTATTTTACCACAAATAATCCCCCTTTATAAAAGCCAAACAATGTCTGGAACTTTGCATTGGCAACCCTTTGACAAACTAAAACAGAAATTGTACCAAAAGTGTGGTTGTGCTGCTACAATTACCAAAAATGCTCAAACTGTTTTTATTAACAGATTAGGGGACTTTTTTGGAAGAATTGTGAGATGCTTCATAGAAAAGGCATAGTTTGCTTTGAAGAGACTGTTGGTAGGAATATGGACCCTACTGTTATTTTCAGTGAGGCCTTAGAAGGAAGTGGTGACACTATTATTGGAAACTGGAGGAAAGCAATCTGTGTTTAAAGTTGTAGAAAACTTAGCAAGGTTGACTTCTGATGTTAGATGGAAAGCATAATTTGAAAATGACAAGCTTGGCCATTTAGCTGAAGATATTTCCAAAGTAAATGTGGAAAACATTGGCTTCTCCTTACAGCTTATATCAATGCAAGAGGAAAGAGATAAACTAAGGACTGAATTCTTGGGCACAAAGAAACCAGGGATTGATTTAGGAAATTCCAAAGTTCTGGAAACAAGCCTCCAGAGGATAGTAGGTTATGTAAAGCCTTAACTAAACTTGGAACTTGTATGTCAGGATTAGAAATGCAGTTACCAAGGAAAGATTTGAAGAAAAGCTTACTGTCTGATGGCTTGGACACCTCCTATTCCCTCCATGATAAACCAAAAATCATTTGCAATAACTGTGTGAACCAAACCACTGTCAATCTGGACTAAAAGGCACAGGGAAGGGAGAGATGGATAGGAAAGAGACTTCAAGAGGAAAATTGTGGAAGGTGAGGTCTGGAATTCAGAAATCTCCTTTGGTCAAGAGAGGGACCACACCTATGTGTATGGACAGGATGAGTTTGCACAAAGATTTTAAGGTGGATGTTCAAGCCCACTGTTCAAGGAGACTTTGGCCACCCTACTCTAAAGTATATTCTCCATTTGTTAGGGAAAGTGAGGTGCCACCTCTCTGAGGGTTGTGGCCTGTTTCCCATAGTTTGGGGATTGTTAGGTCACCACTCTACTGCTCTGAGAGGGTTGGTCCTTGTCTTCATTGATCAAGGAGAGTCAGGTTGCCACCCCACTGTTTTTAGGGGGTTAGGCCTGTATACTAGATATTAAGGAGAATGTTGCCACCACTTCACTGGTGTAAAGGGGTTAAGACTGTTCTCTAGAGTTTGGAGAAAATGTGGCCATCACCCAAATTTTCTTGGAGTGTGAGATCTGGAACTCAGTTGCCACCCAGGTGTTTTGAAGAGAGAGGGAACAAAAATATGGCCATTGGGCAAGTCCATGGAGAGAGACGGCCCCCATGAGACCCTGAGGAGAAGAAACCACCATTTTAAAGATGAATCTCAGACTTTGAAATCTAATAGAGTATGCCCTGCAGATTTTTGGAACTCTTAGGAACACATAAGTGTTTCCCCTCAATTTCTCCTTATGGTAATGCAAATGTTTATCCCATGTCTATTCCTCATTTGTATATTGAAAGCAGATAACTTCTTTAGTAAGTTTCATAGGTCTATAGTCAGAGGGGACTTTTGACCCAAGACAAACTATATTCTTATAACTGAATTTGCTGTGATTTTGTACTCAGCATCATTGCTAAAATGATTTAAGTCTTTGTAATAAGTCTTTTTGGGATTCAGAGGGTAGGGTGTTGCAGTTTGAAATTATCTTATGAATCCCAAAAAGAATATTATGCTTGTAAATTAATCTTTTCTTCTGTATGTGATAACCTCTGATTGCATTAAAGTCAGTTGAGGGGCCTTTGATTAGTTTACTTGATAAGATTGCTTAGGGCTTTAGGTTGGACCACGTCAGTGAGGCTTGATTTAGTTTGAGTCTTTGCCTCATTGGTAGGTCTGATATTATTGGAAACAGGCAGAGAGACAGACTTAGACAGACACATGAATAAGGGTGATGCTATGTTTGACCTGTCCATATGAGAGGAGAAGAAAATGGCTTAAATATGAAACCCCTTATAGACTGGGCCCACAGATCAGCTCAAGAGAAGTCAAACTTTATGCCAGGTTTGCCTACACCTGTAGAAAGGCACACCTATCAGCAGAGATAGGAGATCATTTTACTTCCCCATGTGACAGGTAGCTTTGGTTAGAATGCCGATTTGGACTTTTCACATCTTTGGAACTGTAACCTTTTACCCTCAAAAAATCCCCTATATAAAAGCCAACTTATTTCTGGTACTTTGCTTCAGAAGCCCTCTGGCAAACTAAAACAGCTACTAGCTTTAATCATAGATATTTTGAAATTTTCCAAATATAAGATCATTTCATCTGCAAATAGTGAGTTTTATTTTCTCTTTTTCAATTTGGATGACATTTGTTTCTTTTTCTTGCCCAGTTGCTTTAGCTATAACTTTTAGCACAATGTTCATCCCACCCACCATATCCATGGGATATAAGCCCTCTCTCACTTGGAGTTGGAGTGGACATCACCATCCCAGTCGCCTCTGGATTGGGGGAAGAACTATGGACTAGAGTGGACTTGATGGTATTCTCTTGCTCACATATGGTGATTCTTGCAATGCAAGAAATTATAACAATGAGGTGGAGCCAGTGGCCACTTGACAGTTTTTGGGTAGGGAGGGGATGAGCAGTTGAAATACAGTGGCTTCTTTGGGAGTTGGAGGTTGTCCTGAGTACTGTTGTGGCAATGGATGTAGGCCATTTTAAATCAGCACACACCACTCAGAACTGAGTGGGAGAGAGTGTGGTCTACGGTGTGAACTGTGGTCTATGGTTGGTGGCCAGGCTCCAGGATGTGTAAGTTCATTGAGGGGGTTGGGCCACACTTGTGGGAGATGTTTGTGTGGGATGTGTTGGGAGGTGTGGGAGGTGGGCAACAT
>JAKSZT010054187.1:55225-68142 GCA_026826555.1 Tolypeutes matacus | reverse complement strand
AAAAAAAAAAAAAAAAAAAAAAAAAACAGTCATGGCAGAGGGAAAACTTTCACACTCTTCCCATTAAGTATGATGTTGGTTGTGGGATTTTCATAAATGCCCCTTATCATATTGATGAACTTTCCTTCTTTTACTATATGTCAAGTGTTTTTTCCAAGAAAGGTACTGTATATTGTGAAATGCCTTTATTGCATCAATTGAGACAATCATGTGTGTTTTACCCTTCAAATTGTTAATGGGGTGCATTACATTAATTGATTAACGTAATGCACCACATTACGTTAAAATCACCCTTGCACCCCAGGAATAAAACTTACTTGATTGTGGTGTTGGGTTTGATTTGCATGTATTTTTTTTTCTTTTTTTTTTTAGTTTTTGCACCTACGTTCATTAGAGATATTACTTTGTAATTTTTTTTTCTTGTAGTATTTTTATTTGTGTTTGGTATTGGTCATTTTTTGGCTTCATAAAATATGTTGGGTAATTTTCCCTGATTTTCAAATTTTTCGAAGATTTTAAACAGAATTGGTTTTAATTCTTCACAAAATGTTTGGTAGAATTCACAGCTAAAGTCATCTGCTTTTGTTCTTTTCTGTGTTGGTAGATTTCAATTACTGATTCAATCTCCACTTGTGATTGGTTTATTCATTTCCTGTATTTCTTTAGAACCAATGTAGGTTGTTTTTTATTATCTAGGAAGTTGTCCATTTCAATTTGGCTGTATAATTTATTAGAATACAGTTTCTCATAAGAACCTCTTATGATCTTTTTTATTTCTGTGATGCCAGTCATAAAGTCACCCCTTTCATTCATGGTTTTATTTATTTACATCTTCTCTCTTTTTTATTTGGTAGTCAAGCTAAGGATTTGCCAATTTTATTGGTCTTCTAAAAGAACCAGCTTTTGTTTTCATTAGTTTCCCTATTGATTTTGTTGTTGTTTTTGTTCTTGATTTCACTTATTTCTGCTCTAATGTTTGTTATTTCTTTCTTTCGTCTAGCTTTGGGATTGGTTTGCTGTTTTCCTTCTAGGGCCTCCAGTGTTGTTAGGTCATCAATTTTAGCTCTTTCTTCTTTTTTAATGTAAACATTGAGGGCTTTAAATTTTCCTCTCAGCACTGCCTTTGTAGTGTCATGTTGTGTTCTTATTTTCATTTGTCTCAAGATATTTGCTGAATTCTCTTGCAGTTCCTTTTTTGACCCAATGATTGTTCAAGAGTGTGTTGTTTAATCTCTATATATTTATGAATTTCCCCTTTTTCTGTCCTTAATTGATTTCCAGCTTCTTTCCATTTTGATTAGAGCATTTTTAAAAATATAATTTCAAACTTTTTAAATTTACTGAGACTTGTCTTGTGACACAACATATGTTCTATTTTGAAGAAGGAGCCATGAGCACATGAAACAAATTTATATCCTACTTTATGGGGGTGCAATGCTCTATATGTCTATTAGGGCAAGTTTATCATATTATCCAAGTTCTCTGTTTCTTTATTTAGCCTCTGTCCAGATGTTCTATCCAATAATGAGAATGGTGTATTGATGTCTCCAACTATTGTCATCGAAATATTTATTTCCCCCTTCAGCTTTGCCAGTGTGTGCCTCATGTATTTTGGAGCACTGAAGTTAGATGCATATACATTTAGTATAGCTATTTCTTCTTATTGAATTGCCCCTTTTATTAATATATAATGACCTTCTTCATCCCTTATAACAGTTTTGCATTTAAAACCTATTTTGTCCAATGTCAGTATTGATATTCCAGCTTTTTTTTTTTTTTTTTTGGTTACAATTTGCATGAAATATCTTTTTCCAACCCTTCACTTTTATCCTGGTTGTGTCCTTACATATAGGCTGAATCTCCTGTAGACAACATATGAATGGTTCATATTTTTTAATCCATTGTATCATTCTGTATCTTTTTATTAGGGAGTTCACGGCTTTAACATTCAATGTAATAACTTTAAAGGCATTACTTACTTCATTCTTTTTGACCATTGGCTTTCTGTTGTCTTTCCATAGTAAAGTCTTTCTTTTCACCCTTACTAATTTTCTTCATTTTTACGTTCTTCTCCAAGTCTCTTGCCCTTGTTTTTTCCTTTCAGGCTGCAGCACTCCCTTTAGTATCTCTTCTAATTCTGGACTTTTGCTAGCATATTCTATCAGTTTTTGTTTGTCTCTTAAGACTCTGAACTGCCCTTCAGTTTTGAAGGACAGCTTTGCCGAATAAAGAATTCTTGGCTGGAAGTTTTTCTTTTTAAATACCTTAAATACAGCATACCACTTTCTTCTCTCCTGCATGGTTTCTGATGAGAGGTCAGCACTTAATCTTATCAAGTTTCCCTTGTATGTGATGCTTTGCTTTTCCCTTGCTTTATTTCTGATACTTGTCATTCTGAATAGCCATTGTCTGGGGTAGGTCTGTTTGTGTTTATTGTGTTTGGGGTGCATTGTCTTTCTTAGATATTGATATTTATGTCTTTCATAAGGGTAGGGAAGTTTTCTGTCATTATGTACTCAAATATTCTTTCTGCCCCTTTTCTGTGGTTGTTCTAAAGCACTTGTTGGCGGAAGGGGAACGCTGAGCGGCAACCAGCGTTCGGGGGCCAGACGGCGTGGAGGGCGCACGGAGGAAAGACCACCGCGGAGACGAGGTAAGCACGCAGGTCTAATTTATTAAGGTAAGTACAGATGCTTATATAGGGTTATGGGTGGGGAAGGAAGGCGGGGCTGGCCGTGATAGGCTGGGAGCAGTTTCCACGCCTTCTAAGGTGTGGCCTTGGCGGTGCGGCTCTCCCTAGCTGTGTGGGGAGGGGGGAGGGTGAGTGAGGGCAGGCTTCTTCTGGCTATCAGCAAGCAGATGTTGGTTGTCTGGGCGAGGCTGAGGGCGGTGCGCCCGTTCCATGGCTGAGGGCAGTACGCCCGTTCCATCCGCCCTACACCCGAGTGGTGGGCTGCGCATATCCCCCACTGGGCGCGGCTATGCCTGCTGGCCAGACTTCAGCCTGCCTTACCTCATTTCCCCGTTCTTTTTTATTTCTGAGCTAGTAGCTTTTGATTTTGGAGAGACCGCAGAATGTGGCACGCACCATAGAAGACGCGGAAAAGGAGTTAAAAGGCTTTGGGTGATGGGACAGGCGAGTGGCTGCCTGGCCCTGGAGAGCAGCAGCTGTAGTGGTGGGGCTTAGGGTGAACGAAGTTTCGGAGGATCTGTTTCTTGCGAGGTCTTGGACTGGAGGAAGCAGGAGTGGACGGTGTTGTGGGCGGGTTCTCAGAGCTGAATTTGCTTGAGGGCGAGGGCAGCAGGGGGAGCCGAGGTAACAGGCGGCGTGGGGCTCCTGTGGGGAGAACGGGCGGAGGGGGGCCGGGAGGACAAGGGGGGGTGGCTGTGGGAGGAATGGGTGTGGGGGGGTTGACAAGGCTTGGGGGGGTCTTCAATGGTGGCGAGCTGCTGGTAGTGGACCTGTACAAATGAGGTGAAAATGGCATTAGCTTGATCTTTTGCGAGTTGGACGATCTTCTTGATGACCCATGGTCCGACTGCCAGAATGATTAGGGGGCCTAGATTAGGGAGGATGTAGGGGAGGAATCCTTGGAATCCCCAGGAGAGGCCTCCCCCCTGGGCTTCTCTCTCCTTTTTTCGTTTCTCCAGCCGGCTCTTACTTGGGCTAAATTGTCTTGGATGAGGCCCGAGTAATTAGCATAGAAACAGCATTCTTCACCCAGTGCGGCACAGAGGCCTCCTTCTTTGAGAAAGAGGAGGTCTAACCTTCTGCGGTTTTGAAGGACTACCTCGGAGAGGGATGTGAAAGATTTTTCTAGGTGGTTAATGGCTGTTTCGAGACGGGCGATATCTTGGTCGATGGCTGCCCTGAGCGAGGAAAAGGCATTAGCGTGTAGGGTTAGGGCTGCAATTCCGGTGCCAGCTCCTGCAAGACCTAAAAGTGTGGCAATTGTAATGACGGTGATAGGTTCCCTTTTTTGTATGTAGGTTGGTAGGAGGTGATGCTGCCAGGAATCAAAAAAGTGGTTATTGCTATGGTAGACAATGCGGGGGAGTAGAACAGCAAGCACACAGGTTTCGTTGGTGGAGTTGAGGGTGTGAACATTAAGGCATGGGGTAAGGCCTGTGGAGGAACAGACCCATTGTGTATTATCGTAGGGTAAGAGAAATTTTGCGGGTGTGTTAGGGGTGGTTGTATGGCTGCAGAGGGTTTTCATGAAGGGAATAAGAGTGCCTCCGATTTTAGTGATACAGTGTCCGCTTTGAGAGACGGCCTGGATTGTTAGTCCTATTTGGGTTTGGTTCCAATTGCAAGAGGCAGGAGCGTCTTCTGAGGAGGGTTGATAGGAGGCATTAGTGGCTATAGCCTCGTAGTAAGGCATTGAGGAGGAGAGGCACAGTCAACAGCTAGTGGTAAGGTTGGGGTTGGAGGAATTAAGAGTGGAAAAAGAGGCGTTGACTAAGGACAGAAGCGGGTTGTGGATTTGTAGCGGGGGTAGTGGGGTAGGAGGGGCGGAGATGGAGTTGTTGGGGTTAGAAGACTGATTGTTAGTATTTGCCGCAGGAGAGGGAAGAGGAGGTGCAGGAATAGAGTGAGGGTGGAGGACTGGGTTGGGGCCAATGGAAATTGGGGGAGTGGAGGTGGGGGCCTTTTTTTGTATTATGAACAGGCTGCCATAATCATAGCTTTCCATGTATAGCCGAAGGCCGTATGTACGGCCTTCTAGCCAGGCAGTGTTGGCAGGGTCTTTAATAGTGAGGACAATAATGTCCCATCGGGAGCTATTTGCAGTTTTGAAGGTAAGGTAGGAGTCCCGATTTGGAGCAGTGCTTCAGCCGTAAGCCATGGTTTCGCAGCCCCAGGAGGGGCAATAGAAGTGCGCAGGGTCGTGGCAGCCTCTGGCGGAGGAAGGGCAGATGTAAAAACCAGAGACCATATGGCCGGTAGGGCTGAGTAAATATGTATTATGACAATAAAAGCATGATGCCTTGAAGTTTTGTGAGTAAGAATAGCCTATAAGGCTACAAATATGCACTTCAAAGGACGGGGCTTGGGCAGTGACGTTGTACAGCAAAATTTTATCATTGGCCACAACTTTGTCCAATTGAAGGGTTGGTGAGACGAGTTAGAGAGGACAGGAGTTGTGGCCGCGGAAAGAAGGAGGATTAGTAGGGCTACCAGATTGATGGGCTGGTTAGGCTGGAGGGGAGTTTGTGCTCAGACTCGGCGATAGAGATTGAGGAGTAGTTGTTCTTCTGTTGGAGGAGTTGGGTCGTTCAGAATGACACTCCTCATCTGGTAGGTTAGGCACCTCAGTTGTCGGCGTTCCCTCCTCGTCAGGTGCTTGGTCTGCGGTGGCGGGTCGGATGTTGCGTCCCGGGATCCAGATGGGTTGGGGAGCATCGTCTGGGAAAACACAAGCAAAGCCTCTACCTTGGCACAGGAGGGGGTGGGGTCCTTGCCACTTGCTATTTTCTGGGTTTTTCCAGTACACCAGAGGAAGTGGAGTGGAGATGGAGGAGGCGCCCCAATGCTTGTGCATAGGGGACAGCCCATTTTTGTCAAAACTGAATAAATTGATTGTTATTAGTACTATAGTTAGAAGTTCATCAAGGGTGCATGCAAAGGTATGGAGAAGAAGCAGTTTTTTACGTCTAAAATAAGAAGGTAATAGTCTAAAGGCACTGCAGAGGGATGTGGAAGACCTGGCTGGGGTGAGCCCATGGGTTTTATGTGAGCATTTACCGCTCTCAGGTCATGGAGGAGACGGAATGTGTTTTTATCTTTTTTGTAAATTACAAAGATAGGGGTGTTCCAAGGACTATAACTGGGTTCTATGTGGCCTAATTGTAATTGTTCTTTTACCAGCTCCTGTAAGGCAAGTAATTTGTGGGACGGTAGGGGCCATTGCTCCACCCATATAGGTTCCTCTGTGTCCCACTCAAGAGGAATGGGTTTTGGTGGTTCTATTCGAACAATGGCTTCTACACTTGGGGGGGCTGGTGGTTTTGTGGCCGAGAGAACAGGATATGGTGGCCGTCCGGTGGTTTAGTACTAATGGTTGCCCCCACCTGTTCAAGGACGTCTCTGCCCCATAGAATGGAGGTGAGCTCGTGAATGAACAGTGGCTGGAATATGCCGGAGTGACCCTCTTCATCTTCCCAAGCTACAAGCATATTGGCTTGGAGGGAAGGACCTTCAGCTGTGGCACCTTGTACTGGTGGACCTGGTCTGGTGGAAGTAATAAAGGCATATGATTCTGGGAAGCAGCTGATTTCTGCTCCTGAGTCTACTGTTCCTGTGTACCATTGGTCTTTAACTTTTAAGGTAAGAGTGGGCCTGCTTTGATATATGGGAATGGCCCATTTCACGGCTTTTGGGGAGCCTGCTTGTGGGTCTCTTGGGTGCGGGGCTGAGACCTGCCCCTGGTGGAGTTTAAAGGCTGTGGCGCGCTGTTAGAGCGGCAGTCTCGGGCCCAGTGATAACCCTTGCCACAACGGGGGCAGGGTGTAGTAGGTCCTCTGCGGGGTAGCTGATAAGGTGGACGTGGCGGGGGGGGAAAGGCCGCGGGAGCAGGCGGCCCGGGCGCTTCAGGGCACTCCCTGGCAAAGTGTCCAGTATTGCCACATTTAAAGCAGCTCGCATTTAATGCCATAGCAGCCGAAAATGCTTGTGTGAGCGCGGCAGTATGTACATCGAGGCCACTGCAGGCCAGAACCCAGTCATGAATTGTTTTTTCTCGGACGGGAGCAATGGCCTGTTTACAGATAAGGTTGGCGCCTTGTAAGATGAGCTCTCGGGCAAGGGCTGTTTGGGCTTGTGGGTCTGTGACTTTGCGCTCACAGGACTGGAGGACACGGGAGACAAAGGCAGAGAAATCCTCGTCCTTGTTTTGCGTGAGCTTGGTGAAATTGTCAGCTTTAATAGCTGAACATGAGCGAAGGGCTCGGAGGGCAAGGTCACGCAGTTGAATCCAGAAGCCGGCTGGGGCTTGCTGGTAGACTATATGGTTGGCAAATTGGCCGGAGCCGGTGAAGGCGTCGGCCGGGATTTGTATACCGGCTGCGGTGTTAGTGGCAACCTGTTTTTCTGCCTCAGCATGAAAGTGGGCTCTCCAGTCTATAAATTGGCCAGGAGTGAGGATACCCCGAACCAAGGAGGTCCAATCATAAGGGATACAGAGGTTTGTGGAAATCTCTTCTAACATTTGCATGGCATATGGACTTCCCAACCTGTCTTCCTTAACTGCTTTTCTAAGGCGTTTAATGTCTTGTGGGTCATGGGGATACCAGGGGAGTGGGCGCTGTTGGGAGGGAGTGACATTTAGGGGGAAGCAGGAGACGGGAGGGGGTAGGGCGCTTGGGGTAGCGCCACTGGCTGGCGGGGGTGTTTGCGCTGGGGCGGGAGTGAAAGGGTTGGTGTTTGGGTTAGCGGAGCACTGAGGGAGGCTCGTTATAGGTGCCCAGGGATTGGGCGGAGGACTAGCCCAGGGGTTTGCGGGGAAGGGCACCCAGGCGGATGCGGCTGCAGGGTCAGCTGGGGCACAAAATGGCCGCTCAGAATTACAAGATGGCTGACCAGGTGCGCGCGCACCGAAGGCGTTACAAAATGGCTGTTTGGGCTCATAAAATGGCCGACCTGACGTATGCACGTCGGCAGCGTCAGAGGGCCCGCCTGTTTTTTTGCTCTCGACAGGAAGGGGCGGGTAGAGGGGGTTACCACCCTATGGGGCGGTTCTAGTTCCCTCTTAAACGACTTCCTGTTTTTCGTCGGGGAAGAAGGAGGAAGTTCGCCATCTTGGCGAGGCTTAAGGTTGGTTTGTTTGGGCGGGTCTAGTTTGAGCGCGTTGTTAAGCTGCTCGATAAGAGACTCCGCATCAGAGTCTTGGTCCGAATTGGAGCCAGACTCGCGGCAAGAGGGAGATGCCTTTTCTTCCTTATCACGTAACTGAGAGGAAAGAACCTGGGACGTCGGGGGGCGAGAGCCCTGGAGACAGGAGTGGATGGTAATCAGCGTAGGCACAAGGCCGGGGGGGAAACGCTTTCCTTCGTGTTCCATGGCATTGGTAACACGGTTGATAAGGTGTAAATAAGTATCGGGGTCCCAAAGGTGGCAAGTTGTGAGCCAAGGGTTAAAAGGAAGGAGAAGGTCCCAATAAACTTGTAGTTGGCGAATTTGAAACTTTGCACTTGTGGGTATCTAGAAGTCCAGCAAGAGCACGGACTTGGGGCGCTTGGCAAGACGATAGCCTACCGCCCACTTTAGGCCTTGTGGAGCCGGGAAGGTTGGGGCCCTTACCTAGCGAGCACGGCAATTGGGTAGCAGCAGCTACCGGGGGTTCTGAGCAGAACGGTGAGACGGACGCACCGAATTTAACGGTAAAGGAAAATAACGATGATAAAGACAATAAGAAGGGAGATAAGGAGGCAGAGAAAGACGATGGTCGGGGCGGTTGATTGCGAAAGTGAGGGGTAGGAGTGGTGTAGTATGGCGAGGATGAAAAGGAAGATGAGCGGGAGAAGGAGAAAGGCGGGGAAAAGAGAAAAGAGAGTAGGGAAAGAAGCAGGATTCATGGGCAGTAAAGGGTCGCCAAGTGGCGGAGTGAGGCGGGGTAGGGTCATAATGCATGTTTTTTCCATTTCATGTTGTCATTCAATTTCCTGAGACTCTGTTCCATTTTTTCCATTATCTTCTCTCTCTGTTTTCCTGTCCTTTGCATTCTGATGTTCTGTTTTCAGAATCACTAATTCTGTCTTCAAGCAGTCAAGTCTGCTCTTATGTGCCTCTAATGTATTTTTAATATCATCCATCATATCCTTAATTCCCATAAGGTCAGTTACTTTTCTTTGCAGCCTTGTAAATTGCTCCTTATGCTCACCCAGTGTCTTCTCAATATCTATGATCTCTTTAGTCATATTTTCTTCAATTCTTTAAAATGATTTAGGAGAGTTGTGTGATTATCATTGATTGTTTTAAATCTTCAATCTCTTCAGGATATTTGGTTTGTTCCTTTGGCTGGGCCATCTCTTCCGATTTCCTAGTATGTCTTATAATAATATCTTGCTGATGTCTAGGCATTTGATATGTTGGTAAATTTACTCTGATGGCCAATTTCTCTCTCTTGACTATTGTTATTATTTTTTCACAGCTCTTTGATATTTGGTTCAACTTATCTGAAGTCTTTAAAATTGCCCAGCTAAGTTACCAAAATTATGCCAGGGTCTGACTAATGGGCCACAGACTTTGTCCCAAGGATGGGGTAAATAATAGTCTTAAAAGCAGTTGCTGTGCATGTAATTTCCAGATAGGCCAGTAGATGGCACTTGGCACACCTTTCCATGGAGGTGTATCTCTCTTGGGTTTCTTTTGCTTTCCTCTGGCCAGAGCCAAGAATCAAAGCAGGATCTGCTGGCCAAATTCACTAAAGAACCGCCCCCCCCAACTCATCCTCCCCTTTCCCTTGAAACAGCTGGAAGGGAGGAACATGTCTGCTGTCTTCTTAGCTGCAATGTGCCAGATATTTTACCCCCATTTAATATCTCAGGGCTGGGAATGGTGAGTGCTTCTCAATGGCTGGGAGGTTTAGTAACTCAGAGTTTGTTGTTTTGGCTTCTTTGTCTCTCTATCCCTCACTCTCCTGGGAATTTGAAGCACTGTTCTTGTTTGCTGACACCCAGAGCAGGTCTCCCAGGCAGACTTTGGCTCTTTCTGCATTATTTTTATGAGAGCTGAGCCTCATCTGCCTAACCCAATGGCCATGTTCTCACAATTCCTGGAATTGGTTCTTAACCTATTCAGATTAAAACAACTCTATGTCCAGTGGAAAGACGACTCTGGCAGTCCATGATGTGAAGTGTCAATAAAGCTATGCAAAATATCACTATTGGATACTCCTAGTCAAAGTCTTAGAGGAAAGTTTCTGTCGACCAGGTATTTCATTTGTGTGAAATTAACAAGTACATGGACATTGGCTTGATGCTCCTAATGTGCTAGAGAATATGGAGGAATAAAAGGTTGAATTCAGGACTTTAAATTCCCTGTTCAAGACCTACATCAAAAGGGGAAAATATTAAATACAACTGAGTTTTTACAGCTAAGAGATTTCAAAGTGATTCAGGAGGACATTCCAGTGGTTAGGCTTATGTACATTTCAGGAGGATTTCATTGATTTCCACAGTAAACAGTGTCTCAAGCAGAGGTGTTCCTGAGGGCTCTAGAGACATCTAGACACTATAGGCAAGGAAGACAACCCCAGGAAATTGGCACCTCATTGTTGGGCCTTACCTTGGAATATATGATAACCTGTCTCCTCAAGGTACAAGAATTAGATTCATTTATACTTTTCTTACACATGGCTCTTCTGCTTTTTTTAAAATATTTTTTTTAAAAAGATACTTGGATTACATAAATGTTACACAAAAATTATAGGGATTCCCATAAACCCCACCTCCCACACTTCCCACAACCTCTGACATAAACATCCTTCATTAGTGTGGCACATCACCTGCAATGGATATACACATCCTGGGACTTTGCCATTAAACATGGACCATAGTTCACATTGTAGACCACACTCTCTCACCTACAGTTCTGCATGTTATATGATGATATAAAATGGCCTATATCTGTCATTGCAATGTCACTCAGGATAATTCCCAAGTCCCGAAAAAGCCCCTGTATTATAACAGCTATTCCCTCTCCCTGTCCCCAGAGCATCCAGTGGCCACTGGCTCCACATTAATGCTGTTATTTCTTCCATTGCTAGAACCACAATATGTCTATAACAGAATACCAGTAAGTCCACTTTAGTCCATAGCTCTTCCCCCAATCCTGAGGAGTCTGGGATGGTGATGTTCACTCCACCTCCAACTGAGAGGGGGCTTATATCCCATGGATAAGATGGATGGGATTATCCTGCCTGCAGCTGCAGACTCTCTCCATTCCTTGGGATGGCTGTTGTCCATCATCACCTCCCCGCAAGGTGTCCTGGGTGAGTCCATTGAGCTGTAGAGTAGGAGTTGCAGCTCCACCTAAATTCTGGGCACAGCTGGCACATGGACAGCCCAAAGACTCCAGTCTCTGTCTGTACACCTGCAAACTCCAGCACCACATAAAGATTTGAATAGAAGGGACAGATGAACCACGTGCAGGGAAGACATATTTGAGTCCAACTCTGTCACTTTCAGGAGCCCAGATTCCAAAGTAGGGCCCACTGATAAGGCACCAAACTCTGGAGCTATCCACCCTGACATAGGACCTAGGTGTCTCCAGAGCCCTCAGGAGCTCCTCTATTTGGAGTGATATCCACTTTGGAAGCCTATGGGATCCTACTGAGATGTGCATAAGCGTTACCTCTGGGATGACCCCCCAACTCACTTTGAAGTCTCTTACTCATATAAACTCATTTGTCTTTACCGTTTCCCCCTTTTATTTGAGGTCTTTTCCCAGTCGTATTGCCAGTTGGCACTTGGTATTAATCCCTCTGTGCCAGGGAGGCTCATCCCCAGGAGTCATGACCCATGCTGGCAGGAAGGTAATGCATTCATATGCTGAGTTTGGCTTAGAGAGAGGCCACATTTAAGCAACAAGGAGGCTTTCAGGAGGCAACCCTTAGGCACCCCATAACAATAGGCAAAGACTCATAAGGCTAGTCATCAATAACAAGGGCCCATCAGCAGATCATCCTCCTTTGCCAGACACTGCCCCTGCACTTGAGGTGACTATTGCTGCTCCCTTGAAGAATGTGGCAGAGCTCTCCAGGATGGGAATTCAGTTTTCTCTCATTTATTGAGTTATTTGCCACCCTCTGTGACAATGCCCCATGAACATCTGAACAATTTTATATACCTTGTATGTATGTTCAGGTGAACTTCCTCCCAGCACCCCCCCTCCCTGACACCCCTTACCAATGATCCTCTCCCACCCTAGTTGTAACCCTTCTGTGATCCAAAGCTTCTTTAAAGATGGATCCAATACAATAGCCAAATACAATTAATAGGAAAATGAAATAATGATAAGTTTAAATGTAAGAGATAAAATACACAAAAACTTTTAAAAAACTAAAAATTAAATTAAATTAAAAGATTGGGATATTCAAAAAATGAAAAATTAAAAATTAAAAAAAAAACATTTTTTGATATTTTGCCTTTTATCACTGCAATATCTGGTGTCCAGTCTGTACTGTGGCACCTTCCACACTCTCACTCCCCAGAGTCTCACTATTTTTCATTTTGTTTTCAAAGAAGTTTTAGGTCACAGCAAAGTCACACACAGAATAAAAGAGACTTCTGCTTCTTTTATTTGAACCTATGATTAGCATTATACCCATTAAATATGTGTTCCAGAGATTTAATATCTTCCAGCTGTTCATATGCTGGTTGAACTCTGAATCTCAGTAGAGTTGCAGCCAACACCTACTCTCATCCAGGACAACTAGTAAAAAGATGATGATGGATAAAGCCCATCTCAAAAATCGGAGCACATATACATCTCCAACCAAGCCAGTTCCATCCATCTGCCCCATAGGAACTAAGTCCACTCTCAATTGGAAGCAGAGAGGGTGTCACTATCCCAAAATCCTCAACATAGAGGAATGAACACACGTAAAGAGGGAATTCCAGAATGGACCAAAGTAGACATTATTATTCTAGTAGTTGAAGAACTTGTAACATTGATATAAAAGTGGTCACCAGAGGTTCTGAGGGGAATGAAAGAGAAGAAAGGTGTAACATGGGACATTTTGGGGACATTGGTTTTTTTCTGCATGATGTTGCAATGATGGATACAAGCCATTATACATTTTGTCAAAATGTATAATTCCACTTTGCACCACTCCATAAAATTGTGGGGTGCAAAGTATAAACCATAATATAAATAGACAATGGTTAGTATTTACACTTCAATTATGTTTTCA
>JAKSZT010054187.1:0-45225 GCA_026826555.1 Tolypeutes matacus | reverse complement strand
GTTAGGTCTTCAATTTTAGCTCTTTCTTCTTTTTTAATATATGAATTTATGGCTATGAACTTCCCTCTCAGGAATGCTTTCTCTGCATCCCATAGGATTTGATATGTTGTGTTGTTGTTTTCATTAATTTCAAGGTAGTTACTGATTTCTTTTGAAATTTCTTCTTTGACCCACTGTTTGTCTAAGAATGTGTTGTTTAACTTCCATATCCTTGTGCCTAACCTGTTTCTCTGGCCCCTAGTGATTTCCAACTTCATTCTGTTGTGGTCAGAGAAATTACTTTGTATAATCTCAATCTTTCTGAATTCATTGAATGTTGTTTTGTGGCCTAGCATGTGGTCTATTTTGGAGTATGTTCCATGTGCACTGAAGAAGAATGTAAATCCTGCTGTATTTGGGTGTAGTGTTCTGTATATGTCTATTAAGTCCAAATCTTCTAATGTATTGTTGAGTGCCTTAGTTTCTTGATTGATTCTCTGACTAGATGTTCTGTCTAATGATGATAGTGGTGTGTTGAAGTCCTCTGCTATAATTGTAGAGGAATTTATTTCTCCTCTTAGTTTTTCCAGAGTTTGCCGCACGTATTTTGAGGCACCTTGATTAGCTGCGTAAATGTTGATGATTGTTCTCTCTTCTTGAGAGATTACTACTTTTACTAATATGTAGTGTCCATCTTTGTCTCTTACAATAGTTTTGCATTTAAAGTCTATTTTGTCTGATATTAGAATAGCTACTCCTGCCCTTTTTTGGCTATTGTTAGCTTGTAAAATGGTTTTCCAGCCATTCACTTTCAGCCTCCTTGAATCCCTGGGCCGAAGGTGGGTTTCTTGTAGACAGCATATAGATGGATCATATTTTCTTATCCATTCTGCCAATCTGTGTCTTTTGATTGGTGAATTTAATCCATTAACATTCAGTGTTATTACTCGTAATGAATTTCTTACTTCAGTCATTTTTTCTTTGGGTTAATGTATGTCATATGTTGTTTTGTTTCTCTTTTTGAGTTTTCAGTTGTTTTTAAACTCTCCTCCAACTCTCTCTCCTTTGTTTTTTCCTTTCAACTTGTAGAGATTCCTTTAGTATTTCTTGAAGTGCTGGTTTCTTCTTGACATACTCTCTTAATTGCTGTTTATCTGTGAATATTTTGAACTCTCCATCATTTTTGAATGCCAATTTTGCTGGATAGAGAATTCGTGGCTGGAAGTTTTTTTCTTTTAGTGTTTTGACTATGTCATACCACTGTCTTCTTGCCTCCATGGTTTCAGCTGAGAAATCAGCACTTAATCTTATTGTGTTTCCTTTGTATGTGATGGTTCTCTTTTCTCTTGCTGCCTTGAGTATTTTCTCTTTGTCTTGAGCATTGGACAGTTTGACAAGTATATGTCTTGGAGTTGGCCTGTTGGGATTTATACTATTTGGGGTGCGCTGTGCTTCCTGGATCTGCACATCCATCTCTCTCAATAGAGTTGGGAAGTTTTCAGCCATAACTTCCTTCAACACTCCTTCTGTTCCCTTTCCCTTCTCTTCTCCTTCTGGGATGCCCATAATGCGTATGTTTGTGCGTCTTGCATTATCGGTTAATTCCCTGAGACCATACTGGGTTTTTTCTATCTTTTTGTCTATCTTTTCTACAATCTCTTTGATTTCAACTGTATTGTCTTCCATATCACTAATTCTTTCCTCTGCCTGTTCAATTCTGCTGCCATGTGAGTCCAGCGTCTTTTTCATTTCTTGACTTGTGTCTTTGTTCGCCATCATATCCATTACCTTTTTAGGTGTGTTAGCTATTTTTTCAGTATGTTCTCCCAGTGTCTTCTTTATATCCTTAATCTCTTCCTTCAGTTCTTTAAGTTGGTCCATGATATTTGTTTGGATAGCTTTGATTAGTTGTTCGATGTACTGCATTGCTTCCTGGTTTTTATTTTGTGCACTGGACTGGTCCATGTTTTCCAGTTTTTCAGAGTCATTTGTATTTTTCTGTTGCCCTCTGGTCATCATATTATCTTGATGGGTTTGTTCAGTTGATTAGCTTTTCTCTATGCTCTAGAATTTTATTTAGCTGTTGGTTCTGCGTGTGAGTTAAGTTTTCTCTTTGGCAGTTTTTCTTCTTATTTTATTTCCTTACTTCTTTCTATGTTCCGAATCTCCGCCGTTCGGTCCACGCCGCCGATCCGCGCAGATAGATGTCCCAAGCCTCTCACTCCACGCGTGCACAGCACAGACCCCCGGGCAGGACCCCGTCCCCAATCCGCCTTGCTCTGGGAGCTTGCAGTGTGCGCCCTCCTACACCAACGCCATCTTGCCTCTTCCATCCCTTATGGTTTTGATGTAACATTTCCCTACACATGGCTCTTCTGTCCCTTCTATTTCAGGCTATAATTAGTACTAGAGTTGATAGGTTTATGTCCAAGAAACTTAAATCTTTGGGCTTTCCATGTGCCAGTTGGGCCCTGAATCTCAACAGAGTTTTAACACCTACTCTCCAGTTCACTGGACTCACCCAGGACAACTAACAAGGGAATGATGATGGGCAATGACCACCCCCAGGACCAGAGAGCCTACAACTGCAAGCACAATGGTCCCATCCATCTGCCCCATCGGATCTCAGACCCCTCTCAACAAGAGGCAGAGTGGGCATCACCATCCCATTATTTTCAGGAATGGTGAATGAACAATGTACTACAGTAGACTTACTTTTACTCTACTATAGACTTTCTGTTACTCTAGCAATGGGAAAACTTTACTACTGAAGTGCAGAAGTGGCCTCCAGAAGTTCTGAGGGGAGGCAGAGGGAAAAATAGGTTTAATATGCAGGATTTTGGGAACATTGGAATTGTCATGAAAGACATTGCAATGACAGATACAGGGCATTATATATATTGTCATAACTTACAAAATTGTACGGGAGCAAGTTTAAGTCTCTGATCATTGAATGTGTCTTCTCTTTGTGAATTTATTAGAAATTCTTAATTTTGTTTTTAAAAGTTGTTTAATATACTATAAGAACTTCATAAGAATCATCATGTTTCTTATATTGTAGATTTCAGAATCAGTCAATTTTCTTCTTATGAAGAGGGATATTTGCCATAATTAATATTCTGTGAAGACCTCTCTAATTCTGAATTTTTTATTTGCATGTTTGTTTTGTAAGTTCACAAATATTACTGTACACTTATTTTTCATGTATATTCCAGTATGAATAATACACTTCAATAAAGTAAAGTTTTACAAAGCAACAACTAATCAAAACAAGATGGCACTAGCATAAGGATAGATATTGAATATAGAACAATGGATTAGAATTGAGAGTTCAGAATTAAACCCATACATGTATGTTCAATTGATTTTAACATGGTGAAAAGTCCATTCAATGAGAAAAGAATAATCTCTTCAATAAATGGTGCCTGTAAATGAATATTCTCACAAAAATAATCTAATTATATTCCTACCTTATACCATACAGAAAACTTATACTCAAAGTGGACCAAAAACCTCAATGTAAAAGATAAAATTCTAAAACTTAGGGAAAAATGTGTTAAATGTGTGGTTTTTAAACATTTTCTTCTTTATTTTCAAGGAGAAAATTACATAAATGTTACATCAAAAATACAGGAGATTCTAATAAACCTTACACTTTACCCCTCCTATACTTTCATCCATTAACAACATCTTTAATTAGTGTGGTACATTTGTTACAATTGATGAACACATATTGAAGCATTGCTATTAACCATGGACTATACTTTACATTAAGTGTACTATGCTCTGCACAATTTTATACATTTTGACAAAATGTATAACGACTTGTATCCATCTTTGCAATATCATACAGAACAAATTTCAATGTCCCCAAAATGCCCCTGTTACATCTATTCTTTACTCTCCCTACTCCTCAGAAGCTTGGTGACCACTATCTTTATATCAATGTTACAATTACTAGAATAATAAGAGTTCTACTTTAGTTCATAGTTGCTTTCCCAAGTTAAATTTGTTCATTCCTCAATCTTGAGGATTTAAGATAGTGATGCCCACTTTGCTTCCAAATGAGAAGGGTCTTATATCCTATGGGGCAGATGGTTGGAACTGTTTTCTTGCAGTTGTAGGTACTTTGCTTTTTGGGATGGGTGTTGTCCATCACCACACTTTTGTTAGTTGTCCTTGGTGAGTCCAATGACCTGGTGAGTAGGTGTTGGCTGCAACTGTGGTGAGATTCAGGGCTCAACCAGCATATGAACAACCACAAGTTTTAAGTCTCTGGGACATATATTTAGTTATACTCCTAATTATAGGTTCAAATAAATGGGGCAGAAGAGCCATGTATTAGAAATTAATAAATGACTCTCATAGCAGTTCAATGTTAATTAAATCTTTACTACTTTGGATTTGGAAATGAATTATTAGATATTACATAAACAGAAAAAACAAAATGCTAAAAATTAACTAAATTAACTAAACTGTATTTCATCAAAATTAATTTTTTTCTTCAAAGGATGCCACCAAAATGTATATAGACAATGTACAAGAATGGGAGAAAATATTTTCAAATCATATATCTATTAAGGGTCTAGTACTCAGAATGTATAAAGAACACATTCATCCCAACAGAAAAGGATAAACATCCCATTAAAAAATGGCCAAATTACAGAATAGACATTACTCCAAAAAATATTTAAAATGATCAACAAACACATGTGAAGAACCTCAATTTCATTAGTCTTTAGAGAAGTAAATGTCACGAGATACTTTTCCAAATAAAATTTTAAAAATCAGCATAGAGCTATACATCATAAAGAGTGAACGCCAGTTTAATTTATGGACTAATGGTGTAATTATAATAGTATTTTTAAGCAGTTATAATGAAGTTACCACTAATACACAACTTTAATAATAGGGAAGGCTGTATGTGGGAGAGGTATATGGTAACTTTGTTCTAGTTCTGCATGATTTTTCTATAAACCTAAAAATTCTCTAGTAAGAAATGAGAAAAAAATTAGCAATTAATAAAATAACTATCAAAAGTAGTTAACATGAAAATGTAAATTGTTTTAGTCTCCATGTGTTTAATGAACTTTGTCTATATTTTTGTATATAATTTCTGTATCTATCTCTATTCTGTATCTATCTCTATTTCATCTTGAAATAGTAAATGCTTTTTCAGTGATACTTTTATAGCAAATATCTCTTAAATTTACAGCTATCACTATTCTCATTTTACACTTGTCAGACTTTACTGTCAACAACATGTTTGCTGATAAATTTGTATTGCCCAGTTCCAAAATCTACTTCATTTCCAGACTTTGTATGGGCTCACTTACACAATGGAAGCAGTGTCCATGGTGCCTCAGAACACATGTTCTTCATTGCTCTTTTGGTCAGCTTTGAGCCCCTCCATTATAACATGGACATGCCAGGGAGGGAGATGTTCAGGGACACTTTGAAGTTTCATCTCTACATTCTATTCTTTTTAACTTTTCCTCCCAAACTGTGATGGCTTAAAGTCTTAGGCTGCTTTCCTTTTTTAAATCTCCCATCTTCCAGGTTAAGATGTTTCATACACTGCTTCACAGGTAATTTTAAAATTTAATTACATTTTTCTTATAAATGTTAAAATAAAGATGATTTTTTTCTGAGTAGCTATAATTCATTCTTTACTTGCAGTTCCTGAATGGGGTTATATAAGTCTTTCACATTTAAAATAATTTACTTGGCAATTTTGTGCAGTAGTGGAAGGAAATCCCAACTTAAAAATGCCTTAACTGAATCAGATGCCTACCAGGTTCTCATTTCAGTTGTCTCATTTCTGCTGAAGTCTCTTATTTCAATTTTCTAAATTAATGCAAAAACAAGTGAAATAAAATAAATTTACACTCAGAATCCCATCACCATTAAAACATCCATTCTTTTTAGCATTTCACATTCCTTTCCAATTTTTGTGTGTAGGAATTAACCTTTGTATTTAGGAGCATAGAGGAAATCAATAAAATGAAAAAATGTATTCCTATTAGCATATCATCTTAATGTTTTAATTTTTCTTCCTTTGCCTATGGAGTTGAAAATGTGTTAGAACTCTAAGTATTATTAGTCATATATTACCTTATGAAAATTTATTTTTATATAAAGAATAATTACTTAGGGCTGACGGTTGCATAAATTGTTGATCAACATGTGTGATCTAAAATGTATCACTTATGGGAGCAGGTGTAGCTCAGTGGTTAAGAGTCTGCTTCCCATGTACGAAGTCGGGGTTAGATTCCCAGTACCTACTAAACTATATATATACATACTCACACATAGAGACAGTATGTTTTCTTTTCTCCAGATAGTCAGTGAAATAATAGTGTCTCTCTTTTCTCTTTTCTTTTTTGGGGAGTCCTAAGGTAGAAGCATGAAGCACAGAACATAGTGCTAAAATGAAGTCACTATGATGCCAGGACCTGGAGCAAGAGTTTTTGGATACCTGAGGTGTAAAAGTGACATCCTTTGGGCCAAAGACACAGAAGAATGGAGGAAAAGCGCACTTCAATTCCTATCTGTTGGATGATCCTGGATCTTTGATTTCTTTTATCCTTCTGCTTCTCAGGAAAACAAGGATGACAATGGTTATAGAGAAGTGTGCTACACAGTTATGAATCACAATCATTTTTGGAGATCCTCACTGAGCTCCGATGATGGTGGCTATGAAAATTTCGACTCCACCACAAAAAGAGTGAGGCAACACAGGGATGGGTCAGAAATGGAATATGCCCTTCTCAGGACCACGTGTGTTCTGAGACCTTCTTCTAGCACCCATGAGCATGATTATGAGCTTGTGTTTCCCTCCTAGAAACCCTCATGTGACCTCCTCATCTGCCATGCAATGAACATGATGCAGAACAAGGGACTCTGCAGGAGTCTACTAGCAGTTCATGAGTAGCCTACTTCTGGCCAGAGACAAAAAATGATGTCATTTTACTGCATAACCTTGAGCCAATATGAAACATGACATCATCTCTGTTGTTTTGATTAAACCATGTACATGATATAATGAAATAGATTATTTTACATCTTTTGTTTGTAAGGATTAGGGACATGGATAAGGTAGAAAACTTTCCTAGGAAAATAAAGCATCTACATATATGTTCTAGAATCTTCTATTCAACCTTGCTATCCCATTAGAGCATATCAATATTTCCATTCTTACTTATTTCATTTTTGAGGTATAAACCACTCAATGAACTTATTTTAGAGATCAGAGAAATTTATTTTTTACAAGAGTAAAGCTATTTTAGTAATAGTTTAAAATGGCCCTTATGATTTTGAATGCCTCACATTTCAAACATATAGAACATTAAGCTATTTTTTTATTTTAAAAAAGAAACACAAGGCAATAGATATTAGTTGTTTGTCCTGATTTTCAAGGAGGTTAAACACAACAGATAGTGTTACAAACTTTCTTTCTAGAATAGGTCAAAGTGTACTATTAATCTGCATGTTTGAAAAGAAATCTGCTAATTGATTTTTTTGAGGGGGGATGGGGGCAGAAAGACTGAAAATGAAACACAATTAAGATCTTTCTCATATGATAAAAAATTAAATCCTACTCATGTATTAATTCCTACTTCTCTGAATCTTAAAATTTTGTAGCAGAAATTGTATTGTAGAGTTGTCATAAATTTTAAAATTTAATTCTAAGAGAACTTAGCTTTGGAAGACAGATGAGTCCTTTTGAAGGAATTTACTAAATTTAGAATACAACTAACCCGTCTCAATTAACAAAAACTTTCTCTATTTTTTATATAGCAAATATGTTTCTACACTTTAAATTATAGATACTCTAATAAAGTAATATGAAAACCACAGTTAGAAATAGGGTGTAGATGACTCTGTAAACCGAAAGATCAGATAAAGGGTCTTAAAAGTGGCAGTGTTGATGGGTGAAACTCCGTGAAAGGGCTGTAGATGTTCACTCTATTCTTCCATCTTTCCCGCATGTTTCAAAATAAAAACATAGAGGAAAAAAAGAGCTTCAGCTTTCAGAAGACATGGAAGCAGAACATATGAAGGATCAACTTAAATTTTTCAACAGAGTCCATCCTGAAAAACATTATTGCTCATCGTTGACAACCACTAGCTGCGTTCAGCTTCTTCAGGTAACTCAGTGGTCACATAAAAGTTCTCATGATGACGTCTAAGAGAGCTTCTGTTTAGAGTAATCACAACATTTGGAGATTTAAAAAATAAAAAGCAGGGTAAGCACCAAATACTACCAAAGTGTGATTACTCAAAGTTTCACTGGTAACCATATTTAAATGCTTAAGATAATCAATTCCATTTTACATGAGCTGGGAACCTGCATTTAACTCCTATAAGAAATATCTATTAAGATGAATCTATTTTAGTCCTTATGAAGAACACTTTTGACCCAGCTCGGGAAGAAACAATCTCATGAACTATGTACAGATCCTCAGACAATACACATAATGTTGAAGCACAGCAGCTTCCACAGCATCAGGGGAAAGTTTCCAAACACTGCAGGAAGGCAGGCTGTCCTCCTGCTCATGGGAGTCCTCCAGAAGCACTTCTCTCTTGTGTCGCTTCCACATGCCCCGGGGTAGGATCTCCAGGAGCTGGGGTCTCTCCTCACTCTCTTTGGGCACTGGGGAGCAGGTGGAGGCTTGGGTTTAAGATGCCTGCGATTGGCCCCCGTGGGCTACCTCATCTCCCTCAATGAACTCCAGAAAAATATAAAACTGGTGGGTGGCCAGGCCTTTCCTAAACCTGGTATTTACTTCAATTTTGCCTTTTCCACGTGCTGAAGGTTCTTGCTTGTAAACGTGTACAATAAAGATTTTTAGTCTTGTTCTGAGAGGAGTATGTCAGATCATATAACAAGATGAAACAAATCAGGAGCAGTTACCCAACTTTGCCTTTCTCAAGCAGTATATGCAACAAATTGGATGATTGTATTAAAAGATAAGTGTAAAAAATGGAAACTAATTTAATGTGTACAGCTTTGTTTATAGCATGCTAGATTTTTTTTTAACCTGTAACTAGTTACTGCTACTAAAAACAATATGAATATTGTCTGGACTTAAAATTTGAGCAAGCTGGTGAATAATTCATGTTTCTGCATTTTATTTCCAAGGCCTTTTTACATGATATGCCAACTTCCAGGAAAGATATGAAGTTCTTAAATGACAAGCTATTTGTGACATATTTTTCTCTATAGTTACAATATACTGATATTTTAGTCATTTTTAATTATGAATTAGAAGTTGATCTTTATCTTGACTATTTGTGTTACACAAGTCTTGCCTTTCTACCCTGGAGTAATTTTAGTAATCCTTTGTGGTGACTTCAAAGTGCAGAAGAAGAATTTAATAGAAATCTTGTGAGTCTAGAAAATCTACCCTGTCAGAAATAAGCCAATCTTGTAGAAATCAACCAATTTTAGGAAATGCTAAAATTATTTACTTTACATATTTTATACTTATTTTAATATATAATAAATATCATATTTAAATTAAGACTGTGTAATTTTACATTGCTTAGCAACCTGGAAATATAGCAGAAGGGACAATATACTAATGAATACTATTGTCTATTAGAAAGAACACTGAAATACAAAGGCCTAATTATAAACCTATTTGTTAACTATAGGCCATGGGCAGGAAACTTAATCTTTCTGAGATTCCATTTCTCAACTAGGAAAAATTAAAAATATAACTATCTTATGTGGTTGTGAAGAGCAATAAAAGTCACTATTGTAAAAGTACATTTTAACCAGTAAACTGCTTTTAAAGCCTAATTTATTTTACTTGGCATGTAAATAGTTGCAATTTTTTATATTCATATTTTAATCAACTTTACTGAGTTATAATTACCTACAACAAATACAACCACTTTAAGTGCATACGTAGATGAGTTTTGTCAAGTGCATTCACATATGTAATCATCACCTCCATCGGCAAATAGAAATTTTCTGTCATCGCAAGGATTTTCATCTTGTTTTTTTCAGTCAGTTACAAAAGTCCTAGCAACCACAGATCTGTTTTGTATAAATATAGGTTACATCAGTTGTTTACACCTTTCTATGGTTGAGTAGTATAATATTCTATGTATGTACCATAATTTGTCAATGAAATCATGTTTTGATGGGTATATGCACATGGGGTATTTATAACTTTTGGCATTATGAATAAATCTATTATGGATATTTTTGAATATTCTGGGTTATGTGGTAACTGCATGTGTAACTTTATAAGAAAGAAACAAGCTGTTCTCCAAAGCAGTTGTACCATTTAAATGCATACCAGCAATTTGAGTTGCAGTTGTTCAATATTCTTACCACCAACAGAATCACTAATCTTGGGCTAGGTCAATATTTTAATTAAAGCATTTCTAATGGATTTGCAATGGTAAGAAAGCATCACAGTTTAATTTGTAGTTCTTTGATGATTTTTCTTTAGTATAAGCCATGCTTCAAGGAGAGTTTGCAAATATTCCCTGAGAACTAATCAATTAATTTAGGAAGAGTCAATATTTTTAAAATACTGAGAGTTCACATTCCTGAATATATTATATGATATCATGCATTTTTAATTACTTCATGGTCCCAATAGTGTAATACTGGTTCTTGTATATTCTTCATGTGTATGAACCTCATAAAAATTATGTCTGTGCATTTTCATGTTGTTGCATTTATGACTTTTAAATTTAGAATTTCTAATTTTATAGTTAAGTATTATTTTATTATATTTTGTATTTTATTTTATAATTAATAACATTACTGAATTATCCCAATCTTTTTAGTAGAATTTCAATTGATTTGTCTAAGTTGCCTAAATAAAAATTATATCTATCCATAATGACATTTGCTCAATATTTTTAGAATTTATGCCTATCTTTTTGTTGCACTTTGTTGTTAGAATTCCCCAAAGTAAAATATTAATTTAGCCAGATGATTGTGTTTCTCATTTTATTGCAATATTACTCAGCTTTGTTTATTGATGTTAGTTTTCAATTTGATAAACAAATAACACACATACCCTCAAACTTTGGTACATGTGTGCACAAATAGAAATGTAGATGTGTTCATATTAAGGAAGTGTTATTCACTTTATATTTTACTTAGAACATTAATCAGGAAGCCATGTTGAATTAGATTAGATTAATTTATGAATGTTGCTTTAGTAGCAGTAGAGTTGTTAAGTTTGCATTGATATGTAAATTCTTAAAATACAATAGCTTTTCCCTGTATAATTAACATTAAGATAGGATTTAGGGCCTATCACAAACCATGAATGACTATAGCATAAACAAAGTTTTACTTCTTTAAAAATAAATAAAAATTTAGAACAATATTATGACTTGTAATTATTGCTACATAAAATCACAGGAAATGAAGTTGAGGGGCCATGAGCCATCTGATCTCAGGGAAGTCATCCGCACTTTTCAATTGCACACCTTGCTAGCTATATAGCCTAATCAAGATGGGAAACTATATCCCATTTTTGGGGGCAGCCACATCTCATCAGTCTTGGTTATGAGGAACAAGCCCATAATAATATGTCCAGACTCATTTATCTTTGATCCAATATACTACTAGAAATTTATTGAATTTATATTACAAGGAGGATTCAAAGCAAGAAAGAAGGAGTAAATACCCCTAAGAGACTGTTAACCTTCCCTTCAAGGGAATATTCAGGTAATCACATTTTCTTAATTTATTTATGTAATCAATGCAATTATTAGAATTTCTATACTAGATTTTCTAATATTGAACCATATTTACTTTACTGGAAATAAAATCAATGGAGATAGATTTATTATTCTTATAACATATAACTGTGTGATATTTGTTAAAGTTTGTTTTATTTACCTCAATATCCATAAATGAAATGAAATTAATCTGTAACTTTTCTGTAATATTTTATTATGAAATATTTCTAACACAGCAAACATGAATTTTATGGTGACATGTTCTACCAATTTTGTTCATTGTTAATCAGTTATCTACCCATCTATTCACCCATCAATCAATCTAACTTCTTAAAGCATTTCAAATTAAATCAAAGTTATCAGTTCACTCCAACTTTGCCAATTTATCATTATCAGAATCCAATATAATCTCAGACTTTTTATTTTGGTGTGAAATTTAAATGCAATTCAATGAAAAAAAAATTTTTTTAAAGCATATCCACCGAGTTTTGATAAGTGTATATAGTGCAACACCAATTCACCCCAGAATGTTCCATCATGTCCCTTCCCAATTGATCCTTATCTTCATTTTTCCTCTGAGAGGCAACCATTGTCCTGATTTTACCACCAAAGGTTAATTATACTTATGCTAGATCTTTATGTAAATAGAATCAAACTCTTGTGTAAGCCTTCTTTCAATCAGCCTAAGGTTTTTGAGGCTAAACCATTTTGTTGCCTTATGAGACTTCATTCTTTTAAACTACCCAATTAGATAAATATCTAATTTTCCTATTGATAGGCATTTGGGCTAGCTTCTAAGGCCATTCTTTTGCATGTGTTTTTGTTTTCATTCATTTCCAGTAAAATTCTAGGAGTGGGTTGGTTGGGTCAGAGAGTAGTTCTATGTTTAATTTTATTAAGAAACTGATAGATTTCTTGTTATAGTGTTTGTATCATTTTACCTCCCCACCAAAACCATGAAAGTTTCTTCCCTCTCTCTCTCCTCTTGCCCCTCCCTCCTTCTTTCCTTCATTTCCTGATTGTTTTTCTTAATTTAAATTTCCACCAGTTAAATTACTTACTGTGTCTAACAGTAAAGACATTTTTCACCTTAACCTATTTTATTCCAGTGAAGTTATAGTTGATATATAAAACTGGAAACAATGATGAAGATTACATATTTGACCCATCTTCACCAATATTAGATTTTTATTCTTTACCTTTCTAGCAGGTGATCATTAAGTTAATATTTTATTAGCAATTTAAAGAGTATAAATATTGCCCATCTTTTCCTATTTTAGCCTATTTTTATATCCTCCTCTGTAATTTTCTTTATGCCACAAACACATTCTCCATAGGAATGTTGTTTTCTTCATTATAAGAAATTCAGGAAATTATTATTAAATTATTGAATATTTGCTTTATGTATCACATATATTTTCCATGTTTTAAAATTCTTGTTTAAAATTTTTTTAAGTTGAAATTTTTTCTTTCTTTTTTTATAAAACATATTTTAATTTTTGTGTAGTCAGACTCAACAGTTTTTTATTGACATAATTTTATGCTTGCTGGAGATGTAAAATTCCAATACATCTACACATTCATTATAAACTTAATATTTGATCAATAAAATTTGCCCTCTTTTGCCTGTTTCATAGTTTTTATCATGAGATCAGACTTTTACTGCATTTTTCTGATAATTCCAATTTTCTAGTCTTTCATTTCTAATTTTTATTCATTTTATTTTAGGTTTATTTCATATTCATACATTTTATATAGGTGATATATAGGTTTGTTTTTGTCTTTTTCACTCATATTGGGACTGAGACATGCCTATTTTGATTAATAGGAAAATTCAGCTTGCTCTGTGTGTCTCTTTACTTATTGAACTCATATTTTTGAGCACCTATTGAATGTCTGGCCTGATGTGATTTGTCTTCTTTCATCTTATTTTAATCTTTTATGTAATATGTTATAGTTGTTTCTTCTTTGCCTTTTCCTCCATGAACTTCTTTCTATCCTTTTTAATTTATCTTGTATTTGAGGAGTCAATTCCTCTGGATATTGTTTCTATTTTTTAGTCTTTAATTAAAGTTCTTATTTCATAACCATATCCTTCAGAAATTGAAATATCTATTTCTTGAACAGTGAGTCAAATAATACTCTTTAAATTTCTTCCCCTACCCTTTACCATATCATAGATTTGGTGATGGACTATAGGACTTCTGATTATTCTATTATTAATATTTATTTCCTTACATTAGCTATATTTATAGAAAATCCAAAGAGAACATCAGGGTACACCCACCACCACATTTGTCCACCTGCCAGCATCGGCACTCATATACTCTGTTTTCCCACCTGTTTTGATGGTTGAACTTTTCAGACCCTTATAAATATCCAGTTCACCCACTTCTGGCCTATATCACATCGCCCTTGCCACCTCAAGGAGATGGCTCACGGAATTCATATACTCTCCTGCATCATTAATATTTTTCTTTATACTAGATCATTTGATCACCGAAGTGTGTTGTTACATTCTAATTTTTAAAATTCCTTATTTTACAAGACTTTGCTCAGTAGATATCACTTCATTTATTTTTGCTATTGCAACACAGATGTCTTTAATTGATTACATCAATTCATCCATTAGCTACCACTCCAGAAATACTGGTTGCGTCAAATTCACCACTGACATCCACATAGAAAAATACCATTTCTTGGTGTGATCTTACTTCACATGGCAATGACATTTGGTATAGTCAGTCATTCTTTTCACTTTGATATTGTTTCCTTACTTGGCTTTCAGGATATCACATTTGCTTTTGGGGGGTGGGAGTAGATGTTTGATTAAGGTTCAATTTCAATTGTTCCACTCAGGCTTTCTATTTCTCAATCAAGTTTGGAAACTTCAATGTTCCTAGACAATTGTTCATTTCTTTTATTGGTATATAATTGTACATAATAACAATAATATGAGTAATATATTAAACATATTGCCAATTTTACAAAGGTGATGAGTGACTCTATGCCACTGGTAACAATGCAATAAAATTTAAACATACAGGTAAAATAATTCTAAAAGAACTCTATATTTAGTAACTAAAGCATACATGTTCAGCCTCAGCTTTGAAGTTTATGATTGTGTTGATGAAATAACCTGTAGTCAAATGAATGCTGCCAGGCTTCAGCAGAAAAAATAATACAAGACTGGAACACACAGAGTGGTATGTTTCTTTATAAGCAGAGACTGTCTGTGATTGGGAAACTCAGGAAGCCTTTGCAGAAAAGTGACAGGTGAGGTAAGCCTTGTGCATTTGTGTATGTGTGCATGTGTGTGTCTGTGTGTAAGTCATGGTTATTGCTAGAATTTCCTCTGTTTGCTTCTTCTGAATTTCTATTCCTTTCCCAGAGAGGGGGTTCTTGTGTGACATGATTCATTATCTTCTAATTTGCTTTTTATTCCAAAATTATATTCCATTGCCATTTGTGGTTATTTTAATATCTCAGTTTCAGTGTCTTGACTGAGAAAAATTTGCTCTTTAATTCAACTTAGTATTTATTCCTTTTGTATACTTTTTGGTAAGCCTCATTTGCTGAGTTAATAATCAGTCGTATATACCTTCACAAGGTCTTCCAGTAGGTCCTTTTACATTTCTGGTATCTTTATTTAGAATGATCAGGGTGATTGTAGCAGTTTTTTGAATCTCTAGAGAACATAAATCCTGAGGTGCATTTTGAAGAATTTTGTGATTTCCAAGTTCAGGTGATAACAGATCCCAACTAGTGATCTGGAAACTGCAATTACTCTATTAACAAACAATTAGAATAGAGGGGCAAAAATATCTGCCTCATATGCCTCCTATTTGCAAAGGTTTTCCTAGCTAGCAGTGTACTAGTGAATGCAGATATTAATTGCTTCCTTGGGATCCTTTGCCCCAGTGACCTTAGCCAGTAAAAACAACACATATCCCTCATTGTGACTTCTCACTCTCACATGATTTTAGAGAAAAAGAAGATTCCACTCCTTTTAGGAGCTTACACATTTCTTTATTTCTGGTGCCTGCTTTTCAACTTCAGTTAGAAGATGGTAGCCTTTCTGCCAAGAAAGCCTACAATTTTCTCTCCAACTGCAACTCTCTGTAAAACCTTCAGGCAAAACATTTATGGGGAAAAAGTCAATTACTTGCCTATGGCTCCTTTAACAGAAATAAATAAGTAAATTCTCTGCTGTTAATCAGATTAAAGAGACGTGAAAATTCTTTTTTAAGTATTTTAACAGACACATATATATGTTTCACTTATTTGAATTGATTAAAAAAAAACTATTTGTATAGAGAGTCCCACACTATTAGTTAGTCAGTAAAATTCGTGGAGGAAGTGATAATTAGAAAATGTATTCTGAATAGTGTGCTAATATCTTAAACAATTGTGCCTTCTTTCAACATATGAATGTACGCAATTCTGTAGAAGAAAATAACTTTATAGATCATTTATACTAGATTAAATTTTTAAGAACTACAAAGCAATTGTTCAAGATATCATTAAGAGAGTAAAAATGAATGGTTCTCATTGTGAATGTATAGCCATAAATAAATTTTGGATTGATCAGCCCTACTTTTATTTTCTACCTTATTCTATATTATGGTCTTGTTTAAGAGCTTCCCTTGCCAAGAAGAAACTTGCAAATGGAAGCATCTGACATAGCTTCAACCATGATGCAACTTCTCTGAGTACCTTAACTTGGTTCAGAAGGAAAATCTATAGAGGTCAATGTCTTTCATGATATCTAGTTTACTCATGAAAAACTGTGTTAATTTTGAAAGGATATAAAATTGAGTCAGAAGATGACAATCTTTTTATTTGTCTTTTATTTTTAGAGTGAATTAAGTGTAAGGAAAATGTGAGATTGGAGGACAAACAACAAGTGTGTGTGTTTGCATGTATTTGTGAATTGTCTGATTAAAGATGATGGATAATGCCATTATATAAATGATATTGGCAGGAAATAACTTGTAGACAAAGGAAAGCAGAGAGATGGAAAATACATCTTTTCTATGCAAGTCTTGGCTATATGGCCTTTAAAACATATTTATTGCTCTTTCCCACAAGATTCTTATAACATGCATGGTAAAGTTAACTGTAATAAAGGGGAAAAGTAGATATAAAAGTCAGTGTATCATAAATACAGAATGACTACTAAACACACACACAAAAAAAACCTCAGAAGCTTGCAGAGCAATACATACATTAAAATAGTATTTATTTAAATATTTTATAAACTGAGAAGCTGCTGCATATTTTTATCTTGGAAGAAACATGTTAAGAGTCACATTTTATTGAATTATGCAAATCTGATTCAGCATGAATCAGATATCATATATGACAGTAGTAAATTTCCTAAACTAAAACCTTGTCCCCAATAGACACCAAAATTAAAATTCAAGCTATGACCTGAATTATATTTTCAGCTCATATTTAAAATAAATAAAATTCATTTGTATGCAGAATACAGGAGGATCTCACTCAAATCAATAAGAAAATGAAAACAACCAATAGAAATATATGCAATGACATTGCAATTGACAAAACAGGAAAACTGAACTGCTAATAGCTATATGCAAAGGTGCTCAACCTAACCTAATCAAGGAAATGCAAATTAAAGCAATAATTAAATACCATTTCACGAATATCTAGTTGGTGAGGGTAGTAGTTTGACATTACTTATAAATTCCATAAATTCATATTGGATTATGTTTGTGAACTGGTCGTTTCCTTTGGACATATTAGATTTTATTGGATTCAAAGGTTTACTTAATTAAATAATGATTAAGGCTTTGATTGGGCCATGTCAGTAGGGTGTTGAGTCCTTGCTCCTTGGTGGGTGGGGACTCACAGATAAAAGACATGGTAAAGGACAGAGCTGAGTTTTGAGGTTGGATTTTTTGAGCTGGAGCCCTGGGAAGCAAGCACACAGAGGATCTTGGTCATGAGGGAAGAGAAAAGCCCTGGGGAAGAGAAACAAGCCATTCATCTGATAGCCTACAGCTGGCCTTGTGGATACAGCAGAGGAGATGAGCTCAGAGAGAAGCAAGTCCCAGGAATAGAGGAAACCAGGAATCCTATACCTTCACAGACATCTTCAGACATCTTGTTCCAACACATGGCAAAAGACTTTGGTGAGGGAAGAAAATTATGCTTTATGGCCTGATAATTGTGGCCTTCTATCCCAAATAAATACCCTTTATAAAAGCCAATGGATTTCTGGTATTTTGCGTCTGCTTACTTTTGGCTGACTAATACAGAATTTAGTACCAGGAGTGGGGTACTGCTTTTGCAATTACCAAAATGCTGGGATAGTTTTATAAATGGGTAGGGAGTATTTTTTGAAGGAATTATGAGGCACTTGATGGAAAAGGACTAAATATATTTGAACAGACTGTTGATATGGATAAGGATATGGATATGAATATGGGTATGGATATGGATATGGATATGGATATGGATATGGATATGGATAGGCATATGGATGCTAAAGAAACATCTTATGATGCCTTAGAAGTAAATGATGAAACTATTATTGGAAATTGGAAGAATGGTGATCCATGGTTAAAGGTTGCAGGGAACTTAGCAAGATAAACTCCTGGTATTTTATGGAAGACAGAATTTGAAAATGGCAAGCCTGAGCATTTACCTGAAGAACTTTCCAAAGTAAATTCAGATAATGAAGCTTGGCTTCTCCTTGTAGCTTCTAGCAAGATTCTAGATGAGCAAAATAAGCTGAGAACTGAACTGCAGGGCACAAAGAAAACAGAAAGTGATTCTGGAACTTCCGAGCCTCTGGAAATCAAGCTCCCAGACAACAGCGCCCCATTTGAGGCTTAACTACAGTTGGAAATTGTAAATCAGGATTGAAGATGCAGTTATCTCAAAAAGACTTGTAGAAAGTCTTACTGTCTGATGGCTTGGACCCCTGCTTCTTGCTTGCTAAACAAACAGGCTTTTTGAGAGAGCTGTATGAACAAAACCATTGTAAGCTTGGACCAAAAGGGACATGGAAAAGAGATTGAAGGATAAACCACTTTAAAAGGAAAAGCATGTAAGCTGAGATATGGAATTAAGACACCACCTTGGGTCAAGAGGGAACCCCACCCATAAGTACAGAGAGGGTGAGTTTGCCCCGGGAGTTGAAGAGAGTGTATGTTCCTGCCCAATGTTTGGGGAAGAGTTTTGCTGCCCCAGGGTACAGAGAGTGTGAAACACATTCCTCAAGGATTAGGTTGCTTAAGTCAGCACCCCATAGATCTGGGAGGGTTGGACCTGTCCCCCATGAATTACAAAAAGCCAGGAGGTCAAATTGTTGCTCTGACAGGGTTGAACTTGTATGCCAATGGTTAGGGAGGATGTTGTCTTCACTTCACTATGCTAGCTGTGCTAAGACTCTATCCCAAAGATTATGTAAAGTGTGGCAATCACCCCAACACTCTTGGAGGGTGGTCTGGAGCTTGGCCACCACAGATGCTTGATGAGGCTGGAACCAAGAAAATGGTCATTGGACAAGCCTGTCGAAAGAGTGGGTCCTCGTGAGTCCCCAAAGAGAAGAAACCATCATCTTAAAAATTACTCTCAGACTTTGACATCTAATGAAGCATATCCTGCAGGTTTACTGAAATGTAGAAGATACATGACTCATGTTTCCCTCCCTATTTCTCCTTATTGTAATGAAAATGTTTATCTTCTCTCTGTCCATTTTTGTAATGGAAGCAGATGAATTCTCTTGTAATTCCAGAGGTCAACAGCCAGGCAGGACTTTGCCCCAAGACAAACTGTATTTCTTTAAACTGATTATGATATGATTTGGTACTTAGTATTATTACTGAAATAAGGTTTTCTGAATACTGTAATGTCTTTTTGGAATTCAGAGGGTAGAGTGTAGCAATTTGGCATTATTCATTAATTCCAAAAATAGATATTGGATTATGTTTGTGAACTGGTCTTTTCCTCTGGACATATTAGATTATATTGAATACAGAGGTTTACTTGATTAAATAATGATTAAGGCTTTGATTGGGCCACAACAGTAGGGTGTTGAGTCCTTTCCCCTTGATGGGTGGGGACTCACAGATAAAAGACATGGCAAACAACATAGTTGAGCTTTGAGGTTGGAGTTTCTGAGCTGGAACCCCAGGAAGCACACAGAGGAGCTTGGTCATAAGGAAAGAGAAAAGGCCCTGGGAAGAGAAAGAAGCCATTCACCTGATAGTCTATAGCTGTCCTTGTGGAGATAGCAGAGGAGCTGAGCCCAGAGAGAAGCCAGCCCTGGGAAAAGAGGAACCCTGGAAGCCTGAACCCTTGCAGATGTTGGCAGCCATCTTGTTCCAACACATGGCAATAAACTTCGGTGAGGGAAGTAACTTATGATTTGTGGCATGATAACTGTGGGCTTCTGCACTAAATAAATACCCTTTATAAAAACCTACAGATTTCTGGTATTTTGCATCATCACCCCTTTGGTTGACTAATACAGGGAGTAATGGGAATTATCTTTCACTGCTGATGGCAGTATAAATTTATTTCCTTTGAAAATCATTTGATAATAGCAAATAAGTTGAATAAACACATTTTGTACAACCCAGTAATCCCACTCCAAGAATTATACTTTGTTGGAACATGTATAGATATATACAAGGAAACGTGCATCATTAGTCACTGCAGCATTGTTCAAAATAAGAAAACATTTGAATCCACCTTGTCTTAATTTGCTAAAAGCTGCTAGGAGCAAAATACCAGAAAAATGTTGGCTCTTATACTGGGAATTTATTAGGTTAAATGCTTACAGATCTGAGGCTGTGAAAATGTTCCAATCAAGGCATCATCAGAGATGCTGTCTCACACAAGGTTGGCTGCTGGTGATTCTGGACTACTGCAATGTGGCAGGGGATAATAGTGGCTAGTCTCTGCTGAAGTCTCTGCCTTCTCCACCTTTTTCCTTGAGCTCGGCTGCAGGTGATCAGACATATAGCTTGTCTCCTGCATCTCTGATGGGCCTCTTTCCATGACTCTGTCCTTCACTGATTTCAGCCTCTTGGGATTTTTCTGTTTCTGCTGCTTTTTCCTGTGTGTCTCTTTTCTCAGTCATCCATTTATAAAGGACTACAGCAAGAGGGTCAAGACCAACATGGGGACATGACATACCTCACTGAAGCAATCTGATCAAAGGGACCCCCCCCCACAGGAATGGATTAGCTCCAAGAATCTGATCCTTTCTGGATTCCACAAAAAGTTCCAAACTGTCACACTCACCTCAATGGAAAAAAGTTATTTATTCATACATTTTAGTTAAAATCTATGGGTTAGTGATCAATCATGATCACTGTATCCTCATCCTCTCTCAACCTCTCCTTAATTTTTTCTCTCCTTTTACCTCTATGTGCTGAGTTCAGATCTAGCTTCCATTTCATGAATTCTCTCTTCATTGGTGTCTAATCTACTATTTAATCCATAAAGTTTGTAACTACTATTACTATTTCCATTAGATTTTGATTTTGACTAATTTGATAGTATCATATATTTCCTTGCAATTTCAATTCCTTGTATTATATGTCCTATATCCTTAAAGAATAGTTTTTCTATCATGGGCTTTCTATTCTGAGAAGATCTTGGGGATCTAAACCAGGTATTTGTTGTCTTCTAATTCTTACTAGAGTATTTTGCCATTCATTTCTTAATTTCATATTGTGAGCTCAATTAAGACATAGCTTGATCTACAGGAATCTTTGAAAAAATATAACTGCAGTACCATTTTCCCTAAGAGCAACACCAGTTCAGATTCACTTTTTAAGTTAATTTCTCATTTTGAGGTCTTAGGATGTTTGAGAAAGGATAAAATCAAAGTGCTAAACCACAGAAATCATAGCCCATGGATATATTACTTGGGTGGAACTTTTAGGTACACCTCACTCAGAGATCAGGATAGATGGAAATTGTGGGAGCTAAAAGAAAGAAAAATAAAAATAAGATCCTGAATAACAGCATGAACTATTATTTCATGGGCCTTTCAAGACTAGAAAAGAGATATTTGCTATAAAAGTATCACAGAAAAAACATTTAGCCTTTCAAGTGAACAATCATCATAGAGATAGGAACAGAAAAAATGACTTACTAATAATTTTTAATGACATACAAAAATATAGACCCGATTTAATTAAACTCATGAAGACTAAAGCAATTCACATGTGTGTATTAACTGCTTTTGATAGGTTTTTTAATTGTTAATTCTTTTCTCACTTTTAATTAGAGAATTTTTAGGCCTATGGAAAAATCATGCAGAATTAGCACAGAGTTATCATATACTCCTCCCACATGCTGCCTTCCCAATTATTAAAATTGTTTATTAGTGTGGTAACTTTGTTATAACTGCAGAAAATATTATTATAATTACATTATTATCTATAGTCCATAGATTACACTAACATTCATTCTTTATGATGTACAGTTCTATGCTTATGCTTTTTTATTTTATTAGGAAAAACATCTCTCATGATATTTATTTCTCTAAAGACTAACAAAATTGAGCATCTTCACATGGCTTGTCAGTCATTTTATATTTTTTTTGGAGTAATGTCTATTCTGGACTTTTGACCTTTTTTAAAAAAAAATTTTATAGTTTATTCTTCTTTTTCACACCTATCAGAATGGCCACTATTAAAGAGACAGAGAACTACAAGTGTTGGAGAGGATGTGGAGAGATAGGAACAATTCTTCACTGTTGGTGGGAATGCAGGATGGTACAACCAATATGGAGGACTGTTTGGCAGTTCCTAAAGAAGTTGAATATAGACTTGCCATGTGACTCTGCAATACCACTACTGGGTATATACCCAGAAGAACTGAGAGCTGTGACAGGAACAGATATCTGCACACCGATGTTCATAGCCACATTATTCACCATTGCCAAAAGTTGGAAACAACCCAGGTGTCCATCAACAGATGAATGGATAAATAAACTATGGTCTATTCACACAATGGAATATTATGCAGCTGTAAGAAGAAATGAAATCATAAAGCATATGGCAACATGGATGAACCTGGAGGACATTATGTTGAGTGAAGCAAGCCAGACACAAAAGGACAAATACTGAATGAATGCATTACTATGACGATTTTTTAATGGGATGTATATCTTTTTTCTTTTGAGATGAATGTGTTGTTTATATATTCTGGGTACTAGGCCCTTAACAGATATATGATTTGATAATATTTTCCTCCATTCTTGTAGGTTGTCTATATGCTTTCTTATGGCCTTTGAAGAAATAAAATTTAATTTTTGTGAAATCCAGTTTATTTGATTTTTAAAATTTTGTTTTTTGTGTTTGTGTAATATCTAAGAATTTATTTCCAAATCCAGAGTAGTAAAGATTTAACATTGAACCTCTATGATACTGACTTATAAATTTCCTACACATGGCTCTTCTGCCTCTTTTATTTAAACCTATAATTAGGACTTTAGTTAAATATATGTCTCAGAGACTTAAATCTTCTGGCTGTTCATATTCAGGTTGAGCTCTGAATCTCACCACAGTTGCACCCAACATCTACTCTCCAGGTCATCGTACTCACCCAGGACAACTAACAAAAGGATGATGATGGACAACACCCATCCCAAAAAACAGAGTATCTAGAACCGCAAGCAAGACAGTTCCATCCATCTGCCCCATAGGATCTAAGCCCATTCTCATTTGTAAGCAGGGTAGGCATCACCATCTTAAAATCCTCAAGATTGAGGAATAAACAAACATAAGTTGGTAATGCAACTATGTACTAAACTAGACTTATTTTTATTCTAGTAGTGGAAGAACTTGTAACATTGTTATAAAGACAGTAGTCACTAGAGGTTCTGAGGGGAGGGAGAGTGAAGAATAGATATAACATGGAGCATTTTGGGGACATTGAACTTGTTCTGCATGATATTTCAATGACAGATACAAGCCACTATATATTTTGTCAAAATGTATATAAGTGTGCCTTGCAAAGTGTAAACCATGATGTAAATTATAGACCATGGTTAGTAGCAACGCTTCAATATATGTACATCAATTGTAAGAAATACACTACACTAATGAAAGATGTTAATGGATGAAAGTGTGGGAGGGGAAAGGGATAGGGTATGTGAGAATCCCCTCTATTTTTGATGTAACATTTATGTAATTTGTTCCTTGAAAATAAAGGAAAAGATGCTAAAAAATTTTTTTAACTTTTATGTTCTTTCTAAGAGTTTTAGCTATTATATTGAAATTTTTGGTCCACTTTGAGTTAAATTTTCTATATGGTATAATATAGGGGTTCAATTAGATTGTTTTTCCTGAGAATATTCATTTGTACAAGCACCACTTATTGAAAAGAATATTCCTTCCCCATTGAATGGACTTTTCACCATGTCAAAATCAATTGAACATACCTGTATGGGTTAGTTCTGGACTCTCAACTCTAATCCATTGCTCTATAATCAATGTCTGTCCTTATGCTGGTGCCATCTTGTTTTGATTAGTTGGTGCTTTGTTAAACATTTTTTAACTTTATTGAAGTATATCAATCACACATGAACATACATGAACAATAAGTATATAGTAAATTTTGTGAAATTACAAATCAAACATGCAAAATTAAAATGTCAGAATTAGAGAGTTCTTCACAGAATATTAATTATGACAAATATCCCTGTTCATAAGAAGAAAATTGTCTGGTTCTGAAATCTACAACCTAACAAACTTGATGATGATTCTTATCAAGATCTTAGTATATGGGAAGCGGCTGTGGCTCAATCAGTGGGGCTCCCGTTTACCATATGGGAGGCCCCGGGTTTGGTTCTCGAGGCCTCCTGGTGAGGGCAGGCCCGCCCGCACGATGTGGTTGGCTGACCCAGCGAGCGCAGGCAGCAGGGGGGGGGGGGGATAGATGAATAAATAAATAAAATCTTTAAAAAAAAAAAAAACAAACAACAAAAAGATCTTAGTATATTAAACAACTTTTAAAAACAAAATTAGGACTTTCTAATAAATTCACAAATAAAAGCCACATTCAATGATCTTATTTCCAAAATGGGATGGTACATATTTTCATATAGTCCTACATATCTACAAATAGTCATATATAATGATTTAATTTTAAAATATGCTTTGATTTAATACATTTTTATATCAGTTCTGTTGTCTGAATATATTTATTCTTTTATTTTAATTTGCTTTGAATTTTCATCAGGAGAAATTTACTTTCAAGGAACACATCTGACACGCAAAAAATAATCTCTGACACAGCTTTTAATGTGATAATTTAAGTCCTGGAGAAATATCAAATGCAATATGCAATAGTAAGTACTGAAAATCATGATGTCTCCAACTTCAAAAACTGAATTCTCTTATTGCACATATTTTACTTATTACAAATTTATCCTGATTTGGAAGTGGCATGCGTATCTTTTTATGGTAAAATTCACCTAAAATACAAATAACCATTTTAAAGTGTACAATTCAGTGACATTTAGTACACTCTCACACTGTGTAAATATCACCTCAATCAATATAGATATTTTATTTTATTTCTTTAAAGATACTTAGAATACATAAATGTTACACAAAAAATATAGGGATTCCCACAGGTCCCAACCTCCACACCTCACACAACCTCCCACACAAACATCCTTCATTATTTGTGGCACATCACCTGCAATGGATACATACATCCTGGGGCTTTTCCACCAAGCATGGACCATAGTTAAAACTGAAGACCACACTCCCACACAGTTCTGCACATTACATGATGATACAAAATGTCTTATACCTGTCATTGCAATACCATTCAGGACAAGTTCCAAGTCTGAAAAAAGCCCATGTATTACAACTGTCCTTCCCTCTCCCTACCCCCAGAGCCTCCAGTGGCCACTGTCTCCACAGTAATGTTGTAATTTCTTCCATTGCTTGAATCACAATATGTCTATAATAAAATACCAGTAAGTCCATTATAGTCCATAGTTCTTCTCCCCATCATGAGGATTCTGGGATGGTGATGTTCACTCCACCTCCAGTTGAGAGGGAGCTTATATCCCATGGGGAAGATGGATGGCATTATCCTGCCTGCAGCTGCAGAATCTCTCCATCCCCTTTGACAGCCATTGTCCATCATCATCTCCCCGCCAGTTGTCCTGGGTGATCCAATGAGCTGTAGAGTAGGATTTGCTGCTCCACCAAGGTTCCAGGCCCAGCTGGCACACGGACAGCCCAAAGACTCAAGTCTTTGGACATACACCTAGAAACTCAAGCACCAAGTATAGGTTTGAATAGAAGGGACAGATGAGCCATGTGCAGGGGAGACATAATTGAGTACAACTCTCACTCTCAGGAGCACAAACTACAAAGTAGAGCCCACTGGCAAGGCACCAAACTCTGGAGCTACCTGCCCTGACATAGGACATGAGTGTCTCCAGGGCCCTCAGAAGCCCCACTATTTGGAATTCTATGGGATCCTACTGAAATGTGCATAAACATTACCTCTGGGATGACCTCCCTATTCATTTTGAAGTCTTTTAGCCATATAAACTCATTTGTCTTTACCTCTTCCCCCTTTTTTTCAAGGTCTTTTTCCAGTCACATTGCCTGTTGGTGCTTGGGAGCAATCCCTCAGTGTCAGGGAGGCTCATCCCCAGGAGTCATGTCCCATGCTGGGAGGAAAATAATGCATTCATATGCTGAGTTTGGCTTAGAGAGAAGCTACATTTGAGCAACAAGGAGGCTTTCAGGAAGCAACCCTTAGGCACCCCATAACAATAGGCTAAGTTTCAATTTCAAGAGCAAAGACTCTTAAGGCTAGTCATCAATATCAAGGGCCCATCAGTGGATCATCCTCCTTCACCAGTCACTGCCCTTGCACTTGGGGGAATGTTGCCGCTCCCTTAGAGAAGGTGGCAGAGCTCTCCAGGATGGGAATTCAGTATTCTCTCATTTATTGAGTGATTCTCTACCCACTGTGACAATGCCCTGTGAACACTTGAATATTTTTATATACCTTATATTTATGCTCAGGTGGACTTCTTCCCATGTATCCCCCCATCCCTGACACCCCACACCAATGATCCTCTCCCACCCCAGTTGTAATCCTTCTGTGATCCAAAGCTTCTTCAAAGATGAAGCTATTACAATAGCTGAATACAAGTAATAGGACAATGAAATAATAATGAGATGTCTAAATGTAAGAGATAAGATACATAATTAAAAAAAACTAAAAAATTAAATTAAATTAAAAGATTGGGATATTAAAAACATGAAAAATTAAAAAAAAATTTTTTTTTGGACCTTTTGCCTTTTATCACTGCAATATCTGGTATCCAATCTGTACCGTGGCACCTTCCCCCTCTCATTCCTCAGTGTCTCACTATTTTTTATTTTGTTTTCAGAGAAGTTTTAGGTTACAGCAAAGTTACACACAGAATATAGGAGACTATCATATACCCAACATCCTCCCCCTCCCCTCTCCCCCCCCAATATTAAGACTTTTTTATATGTGGATGGTAGCATTGTTATAACTAATATACAAATAGTGAAACATAGCTATGAAACATCACCCATATGGATGTTATCTATGGTAAAGTGATAGAGTGTAGTTGAGTATTTAAGGGATAGGGACAGGAGGGTAGAGATATTATTGGATTGGGTGGTGCACGGTTGACAGGTGAGTAGATTGGGAAGGGTGGGTTAGAAGGTCCAGGATACTGGGGGGAGGGTTGGGAGAGTGACCAGGTGAACCCTGGGGATTTGTGGGTATGAGGTTGAAAGTACAGAGGTGGGAATGCTCTTATGGCAATATGACAAGAAAGGGTCACTGGTTTAGGGTGTTGGTTAGGGGGGCATTTGGGACAGGTTGCACCTGAAGAAGGCTTCTAGGGAGTATACGAGTGTTCATTCTGTCATAATGTGTTGTATCAGTGGGTGGAGACCCACATAATGAGTGGGAAGGAGTTGGACTCCCATCTTTGGGATGACCAATTGTTCAGAAATAGACAGGCAAGAGTCTCTCAAGAACAAGGGCAGTTCCTAATAAGGGAGGACAAACCAGTGTGTCAAGACCTCTTCTTTCATGTAACTATGAATCTTGTCATCCAATGAGTAAAGACAGGGGCTTGTCATGGGCCCTGTGGGGATGGAGTGGGAGGAATAGAATAGATCAAACAGGGGGTATTTAATGGTCAATGGAAATTTTCTTCATTACAATACAGTGATGGACACAGGACATGGTAAATTCCATCAAAATTTGTAAGTGTATGGTCTTAAATATAAACCATAGTGTATACCATTGACAATGTTTAGTAGCTATGTTTCTGTTTATATAAATAATTGTTCTGTAGGATGAGCTGACTCTTGAAATGCCTTAACCACCATCTTGTCCTCATCTCCTAACTTCATTTATTTAAAAGTATTTATACCTGTTTTGTGACCCAGTATGTGATTTGTACTGGATAATCATCCATAAGCACATGAAAAGAATGTGTATTTTATTGTTTTGGAGTTCATGGTTTTGTATATGTCTGTCAGATCTAGTTCATTTATCAAATATTCAAGTTCCCTATAGTTTCTTATTGGTCTTCTGCCTAGATGTTCTATACATTAATGTGAGTCTAATATGGCATGTCCTACTATTATTTTACAGATGTCCATTTCTCCCATCATTTTTGCCAATATTTGTCTCATATATTTTGGGGCACACTAGTTAGGATCATAGATGCTTAGGATAGTTATTTCTTTCTGGTGGATTGTACCTTATATTAATATATAATATCCTTCTTTATCTTTTATGACAGCTTGGTCTAAGCTTAGTCTCTTGTAGATAGCATGTAAATGGTTCATATATTATTTTTAGCCATTCTGATAGTCTGTGTCTTTTGATTGTGGGTTTAATCCACTAACAGTCAAAGTTATCACTATAAAGACAATACTTAATTCACCCATTTTATACTTTGGCCTTTACATGTCAAATCTTAATTTTATCACTCCATTAAGACATTTAGTTACTTTTTTGATAGACTTTATTCTTAAACTATCTTCCAAGCCTTTCTGTCTTCTCTTTTCATTTCAAAAATCTCTTCTGTTTTCTGTTTACCTGTGTGTATCTTAAAATCTACCTCATTGTTGGAGGACAATTTTGCTGGATACAGAAATCTTAACTGGCAGTTTTTTCTCTTTCAGTATCTTATATATACAATATGACTGCCCTATCATCTCCTTGGTTTCTGATGATAAATTAGCACTTAATCTTATTGGACATCACTTTTAGGTGACTGATTGTTCTTCTCTTGCTGCTTTCAAATTCCTCTCCTTATCTTTGGCATTTGATATTCTGATTAATATGTAACTTTGAGTGGGGTCTTTTTGGATTTATTCATATTGGAGTATTTTGCACTTCTTGGACATGGATAACTATGTCTTTGAAGAGATGCAAAACATTAGATGCTTATTTCCATAAACATTCTCTCTGCCCCCTTTTCCTTCTCTACTCCATTTGGGAAACCCATGGTGAATATGTTTGAAACCATCATGCCCTCATTCAGATCCCTGAGATCCAGCTCAATATTTTCCATTATTTTCTCTATCTGTTTTTCTGTCTGTTCGATTTCAGAAGCCCTGTCTTCTAGCATGCTGATTCTTTCTTCTGCTTTTTCATATTGGTTGCTGTACGACAAGACTGTATTTTCAATTTCATTCTTTGTGTCTTTCATTCTCACATGATGTTATTTTTTGTATGCTTTAACTTCTTCTGTTTTCTCACCCAGTGTTTTCTTAATATCCTTAATCTGTTTTTCTATCTCATTAAATTTTTAAAGGATATTTGTTTAAACATCTATTTGATTTCTCAAATCTTGTATATTGTCTGAAGTTTTAATTTGCTCCTTTGACTGGGCCATATCTTAATGTTTCTTAGTATGAATAGCCCTTTGGTCTGGACTACATCAGTGAAGCATGACTCAAGTTGGGCCTCTACCCTCTTACTGGAGCTTTATATATGGGGGTACAGAGACACACACAGAAAGGAAGCCACCATTTTTTAATCATTCTATGTGAGAGAAGACTCAAAGATTGCTAGCAGCCAAATCTTAAACATGAAGTTCACATAAGGCTGGCCCACACAGCAGGTGAAAGTCCAGAAATGAGCCATATGCCTGATAGTACACAGCTGAACTCAGGGAGAGAGTAGGGCAGTCCAGAAGAAAAAGGAGGCCAGGGAAGAGACAAGATCTATCCATAATTGGCCAGAGCTGGCTCTGGGAGAGAGTGAGCCAGAGGAGAAGTCAGGGACCTTGGCAGAGATCATCTGCCATCTTGCTTCTCCATTTGACAGGGATCAAGGTTCACCAGTAGCTGACTTTGGTGAGAAAACATCTTGGCTGACTCCTTAATTTGTACATTTCATAACCTCAGAACTGTAACTTTTACCCTAAATAAAATTATTATAAAACTCAACATTGCATCAGCAACCTGGTGCAAACTAAGACACTTTGCTTCTGATTTTTAAAATGTATTATTCTGGGCTGAGTTTTCACTTTAGCTTAAGGTTTCTTATTGATTAACTTTGGGCTAAAGTACCTCTTTGACACTTGGTTCAATTTATTTTAGCACTTTGTAATAGCTTATGCTTAACTAAACATATTTTTCCCCTGAATATATTGCACAATTTTTCTTTTTGAGATTTCACTATTTATGCACTTATTTCATTCCTAGGAGAAAGCTTCTTCACCCCTGTTTCTCCTCTAGGAATATTAATATGTTCTGTTTGCTTTTTATTACTCTCTATATTTTTTATTAATATAACAAGCTTCATTTTTAAAATGTTTTAAATTTAAAAATGTTACATCAAAAGTTTAAGAGATTCCAATGTACCCCCCTCCCCCTCTCTCATCTTCCTCTTTTAATAGCTTCTTACAATTGTATGGTACTTTTGTTACAATTGATAAATAATTATTGAAGCATTCTTACTAAGCAAGTTCTCTTTAGTTTATATTGTAGTTTACACTTAATTCCAATACCCTAAAAAGGCCATAAATTCTGTCTCTTATTCCTTCTCCTTCCCCTCAGAACCTCTGGTAACCACTATATTTATAACAATGTTACATGTTCTTCCATTACTACAATATTAATAAATTTGTTTTGTCCATGGTTGCACTCCCCTTTATATTTGATCATTCATCAACCTTGAGGAATTGGTGATGGTGATGTCCACTCTCCCTCACATTGAGAGGGGTACTTAAATCTTATGGAGGAGATGAAAGGAACTATGTTGCTTGCCTTTGTAGATACTTTTTGTTTTTTGAGAAGGGAGTTATCCATCATTGTTTCATTAGTTGTCCTGGGCTAGCCTGATTATCTGGAGAGTAGGTGTTGGCTGCAACAATGCTTAGATTCAGGGCTCAGCTGGCATAAGAACAGAAAAATGAATTTGTCTCTGAGACATATATTTAATAACTATAGTGTTAATTATAGGCTCCAATAAGAGGGATAGAAGTAACATGTGTAGGGAAATTATAAATGAGTTTAATTCTGTTACATTGAGGAAATAGGTTGTCACATATTTAAAGATAAGGCCCACAGAAGGGTGCTGATTGCAAGGAATTTTCTGACTTGCTTATAGTGTCTGGATGGCACTAAAGCCCACAGGAGCACCCCTATTTTAGGTTTTGTTCAGAGTGGCAGTTAGTGAGATCTGCTTAAGACATACATAATTGTAACCTCTCAACTCATTTTGAAATCTCTTGGCCAAAAACTTTTGAATTTGATGTTTCCCATTTTGGTCAAGGTCTTTTTCCAAATGCATCACTGGTTGGTGCACAAAAGAGTTTGACAATACTGAAGTCTATATCTTAATCTTTTAAAGCTTTATAAACACTTCAATGCAATCTATAAAATATCAAATGAACTTGACTAATTCAGTACTTTGTTTTACTTTTATACGTTTACCATGATTATGTTAATTAACAGGTATTTTACTTTAGCAGCACAGTAAAAACTTTCTCCATTATTTTATGAGACCTAAGATTCTCAATTGAATCAAGATTATCCTTCCTTACCCCCACTTTAATATGCAGATTTAGGTGGTCTCTGACAGATTTCCCTGTTAAGAAGTTATTTTTTTGTTATTAATATCAATTTAGGTTTTTATTTAATAATGGTTTTCTGGAACTAGCCATTTAAATGCTTTAGATTAGAAGATACAAACTTCATATAATTAGCCATAACCACATAGACTAGTTACTTTACATTTAAATAAACATATTAAATTACAGTTAGCAACCAATGAAATTGACTTTATCTTAATTTCACTAAACATGAACTTACAACTTTCCTTATCTTAAAGATTTAATACATACACTGTTAATTTATTTAATTGTTATGCTATAAACCTAGGGAGATTATACCCAAATTAAATGAAATTGAAACAACTATAGTTTGTGTAAAGAATGTTCTTTTTCCTTCCTTTACAAGAGGCTAAAACCTCTTCAATTTAATAAAATTCTAAAACTGTAAATAACCTTAAAAGCATATGTATTGCTAGATTCTGGAATATATTACAATTGTTTAATTTGTTTAAATTATAATTTAGAAAATATGTTTCCATAATTTCTAAGGACTTCCCTTTACTTACTGAAATTTGGTAATAGGATTATTTGTCACCAGATTTTAAGGCTGTTTAATAGTTTAAATAGGGGAATTATAGGACAAAGTGCTTATTAATTTCCCAGTTTAGAAGATAGAGTTTTAATCTGCAACACTTAGTCCCTCCCTCATGGCTTTTGCAAAGAGAAGGTCCTGTGGGCTGGGTAAGTCAATGAACTTAGCAAAATCTTTTTCCCATTCCCAATAGTTTCTATATTCATATTTTTACGTGGCCTTTCCATCCTGATTAGCCTAATTTGGGCTCCAGGAATATTTTTTCACATATATAATCGCACACTTAATTTTTAACAATTTTAATAAAGCTCTTTTAAGATTTTTCATTTGTTAATTTAATATTACCATCCTTACTTACAAAGATAAACAGTGAGTAAATAGACATAGAGTTAGAAAGTTACTTATATGATTCATTCTCTTAAAAAATATGTTTAAGTGTAAAATAAAATTATAACCAAAAGATTTGTTTGAAAGCTATTTCTAATTACTGTACTTTACACTGTGACCATGCAGTTTTGCACAAGAATTTTGTTCTTTTTAATTATTGTCTTATAGTCATATTGTTCCCAATGCTTTAAAATACAATTTACAACATTTTCTTTTACTTCAGATCTTTGCTTATTTCCCATTTTGACTTTGACAGACCTTTGATGAAACACTAATTCCAGTGTCTACTCACTGAGGTCATTGAAGTCTCAGGGAAACCTGGTTTTTCTCATGACTTTCTGCTTTTAGGAACATCAACATTCATGGTGGGAGAACCCTCTTCTCAGTCCTCAGCTGCTGGACTGGAAGAGTGGAAATTCAACCCTGAGGATCAAGAAATCCACCAGGCTGAAATCTATTCCATATCTGAAGTCATGAGAGAAAGTAGAGTCATTAGTACCAGAGACATGGGGACAGAAGATGTCATGAAATAACCATGAAAAAAGGCAAGGAGCTAGACTGAAGTACCCATAAACAAAGGCAAAATCAGTTTATAATTATTACTACAGCAAGCACAAACTAGACCTGAAGTAGCCACAAACAAAGGTAAATTAGTCTAAGATTACAGTAATAAGTTCTAGGCTTAATCTACCTAGTTATAACAATTTCAGACATTATCCTTCTGTTGTTTTATAATATAAAGGCATCTATATAATGATCTTAACTCTTGGTTGCAGTTTCTAGTAAATTTACACTTTAAAAACAAATTAGGCACTTTTGTTTATTAACTAAGCAACAGGAAACTCCTGTTTCATTCCTCCAGGAAAATTCCTTGGTAGCTTCTAAGTATGGTACTAATGAGTTTATAGAAGCCCTGAAACAAGACATTAATTGGGGCTGTTTTGGGAGCTGCATCTATTTAGTTACCTCCCACAAAGGGTAACACCCTGCTAGGGTATTTTGCTGGAAGGGTTGGAGTGTAAAAAGGGTATGGGTAGGGAGCTAAAAATAGCCAGGAACCTTTTAATCTTAATTCATGGCATATGAGGAAGTTACTTACTTTACAGGGGAGAGGTATATTAAATGGCAAGAGTAATTGGTTCCCATGTTAATTAAGAAATTAATCTTACCTACCACATCGAGAGTCACCCAAGTCCTCCTGGTTGATGGTTAATGTGTGGTTTCAGGTCCCTTTCATCCTGCCATGGGGCAAGGCACATGGTGAGGCAGCTTGGGGCCAGGTTCTTATTGACATGTAGCCTGGATTTGGGTAACTCTGGGGTGACCAGTGCCTTTAATGGTGGCAGTTAAAAGGTGAGCCAGTCCCAGACACTACAATCACCCTTTCTTACCGATTCCATCTTGGTGGCATGTTCTTGATTGTTGAAAAATGAGAAGGCTATTTCCAAAAGGGATTTAAAGGAAGTTTGGGGGCCCAGGGAAACTTTCTGCTGCTTTCTATGGAGGTCTGAGGCATACTGGAGTTCCTAGGAGGACTTCTCTTTCTCTAGAGTTAGGATCTACCAAGAGGATATTTTTATTTCCTCTACCACCTTTCTTTGAAATAAGGCTCAGTTTTTAGGTACTGCCACTAAGTAATTTCCCTAAGCTTTAATTAACCGGTTTGGTAGATCATTTCCTCAACCATTTAAGGAGACATGGCCACACAGTCTTTGCCCTAAGAACTGTCTGTCCTCTCCTTCTCTCCTCTTACACAAATTTAACTGGAATTCAGGGTCCCATACAGAGCTCACTCTTAGCCATACTGTGGACAGATAGTGTGGCAGGAAAAAGTTAGCCTCTTTCTATTTAGACTATCAGAATGCAGTTGTCTCAATTAGAAACTACCCATTATCCTAGCAGAGTATACACACATTTGATAGTCTGGGTGGAATCCCACTGGTACACTTGATTAAATGAATTGTTTGCTGAGTCAGTGTCCTGGAGGTCAGGAGCCCTGCTCATTGTCCCCACATTCTGGGGATTGGAAACCTTATGTCTCTGGGTATCCCCATAGCCTTAGAGGTCTTGGGACCCATTTGGGTATGATTTCCAGACTTAGGAAAGGGACTGGCTAAGGACTTTTCTTTTGCCTACTTTGCAGAGGTCTTAGGAGAATACCATGAGTGAGCTTATCTCATGGCCACTCCCAAGGTCCAAGTTCCACAGTTAAACCAGACATTAAAAAGTAATTAAGAAGCAGAGGCAAACAGCTTCAAGGGCCCCAGAGATAATGGATTTAGAGGAACTTCTGGGCCTCCTGGGGGCTGAGTAAGGAAAAAAACCTCCTGGGAAAGTCTAGGGTGAAACTCTCAGGGCCTTGCTAATAGAACAAAAGAAGGCATAGACAGGCTTTAATGAAAACTTACCAGTCTCCAGCGGGGGTCTGGGAGTGCCACTTGCCTCTCTGTCTCCTGGCTGGCTTGCCAAATAATGTTACTGGATGGCTCTGGTATCTGGGCTTCTAGGTGTGTGGCTTATGTCACTTAAAAGAATTTAAGGACATGCTATAGGGTAGGCAAGGGAGTAAAGAGTTTATTAAGAAACTAGAAAATGAGAAGAGTACACAGTTTGAGGCATGGACTGTATGCCTAGTGTAGGGTGAGTACACTCTTCTAATTGGTTGCTCCACATGTCATTTGTTAGGGGGCCAATGGTGGGGCCTTTTGAGAATATCCAGGCCTTTCCCTCTTGTTTCAAATGAGATTCTCATGGCCAGGATCATGCAGTGCTTTTTTGGCAGATTTGTTCTCAGGCATATTCTGAGTAGGGTCTCACAGCAATGTGGTCTGTTGGCCATATTGTCTTTTGGGCCAGACATCTTCCCCCTTTCACTATACTGGCCTGCCTCAGTTATCTGAACTAGCTACCAATCTGGATATAATGAAATGTGCCCAGAGTTACATTCATAGTGTGTTGAAACAATTCCTAATATTTTTATAAGAAAGAACCTTAGTATATTTTCCAAGAGTCTGGAGTCCTAGGATCCCTCAACTTTCATGCTTTTTATTTTCTTCAGCATATTAAACATTGTTATGATGAACTATCAATGTCAATTTTAATATCTTCTAGATATGTGCTACATTATGTGAATTTATTTTCTTTTTCTTTACAACCCTTCTCTTGGTTTCCCCTTTTCTGGATTACATGGAATGACCAAACACAGGCTAGGTAAATAATCACATTTATAGGTGTACACCAGCATCTTAATTTCAAACAGTCTTTTCATAGGATGTCATTATGTTGTTTTTAAGTGTTTCAATCTCCCTTTGTTGTAGAATCTTCTAATGCAGGGGACAGGATGATGGCTATGTGAAAACATTTAAAATCCTCTGATTTGTTCACCTCAAAATAGCAAGAATAAGACCAAGAAACCTAATTAATATTTGCCCCTTCCTCAGCCTCATTTTGCTCAGGTCCAAATCATGGGGAAAGTTTTGATGAGTTAGTTTGTCCTACTATAGACAATTGGCATGGTCCTTAATTTTTTGCATTTGGGCCTTAATACACAGACCACATACATGACATTATTTGGTTTTGAAATAATTTAGACCAATTCTATTGTTAAGCTTCTTTGCAGCAAGCAAAATTATAGCATTTTTATTGAGCATATACAAAAACCATGGACAATTCATTTTTGTTATGATTGCCATTTTAAGGAATGTTTAAAATGCAGCCATCTTATTCAATGACTCCTTTTCTTTCCCTCTCATCCTATCTTCTATGAAACAGGTAGCTTTGGAAACCAGTATCTCTGAGCTTCCTGGGAAATTTGCACTTTAAGAAGTCATTTGAAAAACTACCAATGTACAATTGTTAGAACCTAAAATAGCATATAAACCTTGCTTAGATCAGGGGGCATTTCTCTTTCCTATGCTCATATTGTGGGGCAATATTATGAGGTAAATTTTGTATGTTACATTTCAAGTATCTGAAAGTCTTCATGCTCAAATATTTCTGAATTTAAAACAGAAAGCAAATAATAAGTCAAATTTGAGCAAGGGAATTTTCTTCAATCAATTTGATGAATTTAATTTATTGCCAATTGTTATGTCCAGCTATTAAATCTTATTTAAAATATTTTATAGTATATGGATTTACAGAAAAGCTTTTATTGTTTATGAATGTAATAGTCATATTATATTTATAAGAGGCAACCATTATAATCCTTAAGAATTTGTAGAGCATAATAACTGGTTTTATATATATTATTTTATAAAATTTTACTCTAATTTTCCAGAAATTGGTTCATAAATGTAATTAGCCTGAAGATGTAACTTTTAAGGGTATATTATTAAATGTTGTCAGTCAGAGTCAGAAAGTAATTTCTATATAGATGAAATCATAATTGCATCTGGTTCAACTCTCTCTGCAAAGTATACAACCCAATATCCTGGAAAATAAGTGAAACAAACTCTGCTTTATATAAATTTCCTAACATAGCTATGAATTTACTGAGCCCTGCAAAAGAATAGCATCAAAAAAAGATGGCCAGAAAATTGAAACTGAAATTTTATTTCTAAAATTAGGAAAAATTGTATTTCATTAGTGATTACTAAGCACCTATCTGATAGCAATTTTGGGCTGTTTTTGCTTCTGTTGCTATGTATTTACAATAAGGTATCTTGTTCAATAAGAATATGGGAAAAACACAGTTTTAGTGTAAGGATGTCATATCCTAGCTAATGTCAAGAAGTGCAAAACACTTGTGGGTAACCTCTGGGGATAAAAAAAGAAAGCATCCATTGAAAACATTAAATGTTAAAAGATTTATTTTACCTACATAGAGGAAATTTTCACAGGACACTGAGATATTATCTAGGAGTTTCAGACTATATTAAAAATACACAAAGGGATAAACCTTTTCTCTCATGAGGAATTTCAGTTTCAATGTACTGTAGTATGCCATGTCATAAATATGTATTGCAATTTCAGCCACTCTTCACTTTATTTCAACTTGTTAGTATTATCCTGAAGGCAGATATAAATTTATTTAAAAACAAACCCAAGTTCCAAGTTGTATGTAATAACCAATACTTAGTTTTGTGCCACAAACCCAATAACAATTATTAGAGAAAATCCACATATATTTGGTTGAAATACACAGATGTATGGCTGTATAGTACAATTTTGGCACCATTCAACAATATGGGTTTGGTACAAGTTGATAAGATATATAGTGGAAAAATCATTAGATAATCTAAACAACAACCTGAAAATTTTGGGTTCAGTTGTGAACCTTCTTTGTAAAGTTTGGGAAATGGGGGAAATTGCGAATTCTACCTTATATTCCATAGTCTCACTCTAATTTCAATTTCTGTAAAACTATGGACAAAATGGATAGCTGCTACAAAAGGTCTACATTTTTTATTGTAGTTCAGCCAAGAACTTCCTACCCTAGGTGTCACACTGTGGGGACTTGAGATTTTTGTCCATATTGCATTTTGTGGTATTAATCATCTACAACATCACTTAGTGGTTAAGTGGAATTAATCAGGAAAACAATTGATTCTTTTTGATTTATTAGCAAAGGGGTCTTTTTGACATCCATGGAAAAGTAAGTTACAAACTTAACATTTTGCCATATTTTCTTGCCAAATTTTGAGTGAATTGTAGGCAGATATTGGACCCGTATGTGAGAGGAACATCTGATGAAATATTCAGGGAGATCTTGCCTTAGTTACTTAGCCCTATAATAAACAATAATATGAAGACCCAAAAAGATGAAACTGTGTTCAAATAACTTAAATGTGAATCTGAATAACGGACAAGTATATTTATAGCACTGCAATATATCCAAAACCCAAAAGGTAAAATTCACAATATTAAGCATTCAATCAAAGATTCCCAGATACACACACATACAGAACAGGAAAACTAAACACATGATGAGTATAAGAACCAATCAATATAATTAAGAAGAACTGAGGCATATATTAAAATTAGCAGAAAATTTTAGTTTAAATGTTATTATAACACTCTGCCATATGTTAAAAAAGTTTAGAAGCAAGAAGAGAAAAGACTTAAATTAAACTTCTAATTTTTTTATGGGAAATATATAAGAAGACATTCTAAAATTTACACTGCTATTATTATTTTAAATTTCATTAATGTTTACCCACAACTGGTTACCCAATGCATTTTCACAGTTACAAATACAGATAATAGATAAATACTTACTCATATATATGGGAACATATTATCATTTTACTGAAAAAGTTTTGCAACAAAAATAAATGCACGTAGAATAATATATTTGCAAAGCATTTTATTTCATCAATTAAGGATCACATCAGCACACTGGGACGATAACAATCATAGAATTAAGAGTAGTGGTAGTTTGATTTTAATTAATGCAATATTGCTCCCAATGTACAGATCAGGAAACTGAATATTTCATTTAAAAATATTGCATAAGTTTTGGATATATTTATCCAACATGGCTAATTATTTTTTATTCACTAGAGAGGATTATGCATATATCAAGTATTAACATAGGGATTATGGACATTCATATGTGAAAAACCTATATGACCATAACTTAAATTCATATTTCTCCATATTATTTCTTAATATATTGAAACAGTGAATAAGAAGCTTTATAATTGAAATAGAGATAAATTTAACTTATTTTTGTATTCTTGTACTGACGATTTGAATACCTACGAACAAATTGTCTTAATCGTAAATGTTCTAAATTCACCACTGAAAAATAGTTTGTAAATAATATTTTTGCTTTGAGGATATGTTTTATTGAAAATCTGTCACTCCATACTATGAAAAACTGGATGAAATATTATTGATCTATTTACCCAACAAATCATTGTTATATGCATCTGTTTTATTAAGATAAAAGTTATTATTATTTACATTTTAGGGATATTTTTAATTTATTAATAAATAAATTATTTAATTTTATAATTTATAATTTTTAAATAGTGCAGAATACTATAATATATAGCTGTTCTAATCTAAGATTCTCTGGACTTAAAGGAAAACAATTGGACAGAAACTTATTTAGCATAGCAGCTTTAGCAAATAGCCTTAAGTATCCATGTTTCAGTATCAGCATTTGTGCAATTTTATGACATAAAGCCTCAAAATGAAATATGTCAATGTTGTTTCTGTGCCGACACATAATTTGACTATCCCTTAGTACTCATATTAGGACCACCAAAACTGAAAATAGGCAATAAAGTTAATTTTGAATTATTTTGTGTCTCAAAACATCAGCATGGGAGACTGTTGAAGTAATTATTCTATCATTCTCTTGAATGAAGATTGTTTTCTCATAATTTCCTTTACAGCCTCTTTTATTTGTGTGTTTCTAAGACTGTAGATTATAGGGTTTAAGAAAGGGGGGACTATACAATAAAAAATGGAAGTGATTATGTCCTGAATTGTGGGTGAGTTGGTGGTTGGTTTCATATACACAGCAGCACCTGAGCTTACAAAAATAGTCACCACAATTATGTGAGGAACACAGGTGGAAAAGGCCTTGCCTTGTTCTACCTTGGTTGGAAACGAGCACTGTAGAAAATATGTGAATATAAGATTGAGGACAAAGCAGCCGCCAGCAATCACCACCATAGAGATAAAAATTAAAATTTCATTACTTAAAGTGTCAGAGCAGAGAGTTTTAGCAGAGAGGGGGCATCACAGAGGAAAATTGGACTGACATAAGTGCAGTCAGAATATGTTGCTAGTGTGGAATCCTGCATAGATCATGCTACTGAATACAGATGACAGTGTCATCTGGACACAGACCCGAGGGTTCATAATCACAGGGTAGTGGAGAGGCTGGCAGATGGCCACATAGTGGTCACAGGCCATGATAGCAAGGAACAGTAGCTCTGTAGGAGAAAATAAAAACACAAAGAAGATCTGAGCTGCACATCCAACCATGGATATTGCCTTGTTGTCAAGCAGGAAGATAGCACGTGCCTTGGGTACAGTGACAGAAATGTAGCACATGTCCAAGACAGACAAATTCCTGAGAAAGAAGTACATTGGTGTATGAAATTTCTTGTTCAAGGGTGGTTACTGTGACAGTGAGAAAGTTGCCCATCATGGTTGCCAAGTACATCACTAGGAATAGCATTGCATGTAAGACTCTATACTCCCACACATCAGAAAATATTGTAAGCAGGAATTCAGTCACCATGGTGGAGCTGTGCATTTTTGAGGAATGTGCTTAGGATATGGAGAGACAAAGCCAGATAATCCTTAAACAAAATGGAAAATCAATATCAAGGTAAAAATTTGCCTAAGTCTATTTATCTAATTTTATCCTTTGTTGTTCATTTTGTTTAGACATGTAACATAGTGTTGCCTTAAGCTCCTAAGGGAGCTGCTTCTGTATTTTACTTCTAGGGTACAGGTATCAATAAAGAAATTTTCCTGGGGACTGATAGTAGAGTAGAGGTTACCAAGAGCAGGAGGGCAAGAAGATTTATTGCTAATGAATGCAGAGTTTATGTTTGAGGTGAAGAAAAAATTGGAGTAATGGATATTGGTAGTGGTAGCACAATGTTTAGAATATAACTAATATCAGTGAATGGTACACTTTAATGTGGGTAACATGGGAGATATTTAATTGTATATATGTTACTACAAAAGCAAAGAAAAAAGAAAAAAGTCTTTAAGAACCTGTAACCATGTTTTTTCAATTTTCATCATATACTAGCAGGACAATGGGTTTGTTCATTTGAAGTATTGATTTAATGTAGGTAATGCCTATATATACTGACTCATTAGAAGCTTTCTAAAAGTGTTAACACTTCATGCCATTAATTTATGTCCAAACGCAATCTGGATAGATATAGGAGGCTACTGTTGCATCAGAGACTCCAAACTTTACATGTGGTTGTAATCCATTACTTGCCCACTAGGTAGAAAATTATTTTTATCTCCACTTCTACTACTACAAACTTTGATATTAATTTCATTTGGAAATTCAACTTAAGAATTCATATCTCTGATGATTTCATTTTTATTGATCACACATCTCTGCCTTGCATCTATTAACATTTACTCTTTTTAACATTTGATTCTTCAATTATTCTCTCTTTCTCTCTCTCTCTCCCACGTATTTATTATTTATTAGACCCATGTGGTTTGTTTTTGTTCCTTTCTTAGCTGAGATGGCATAATCAACCAAATGAATAATGAAATAATAAGAAAACTTATGAATACACAAAAATAATAAGAACACTTATGAATACATTCAAAACCAGTTTTGTCTGTGCCACTATCCCTTGAGATATCCCAGCCCTTCCTGCAAACTGACCATTTACTTTTATGATTCCATCAGAGCCTGACAAGTATTGAAAGAGCCACTCTTTTGGATTTTTAAATCATGGTGATCCAGAGATGAAATATTACTCTACCTATTTCTGGCATATTTAGTGTTAATTGCTACATAAGAACTATTCAAACCAATTTCTATAAGACACCAGATTTCCTACCCTTTCCCTTTAATATGTGATGGCTTCAACTCAGGATAATTTCTTTTAATCTGTTTTTAACCCATAGAGTACAATAAAATATCTGTTTCCCAGACTCATCCAAATATCAACATAGTTGTATACCCATTTAAAATTCCTGATATCTTAGTTAATAATTTATTATATCAGTGAAAATAATTGTTATGTATTTTACCCACTCTTCTCCCTTATCTACTATTTTAAAATGAAAAGGATTATCCATATCTATGACTAATTAACTCCTTTTCTCTTAATTCTCTTTCATATTGCATTGATTCCAATGTTTCCCATTAAATGCCATTTTCTTTTTCATTCTTTCCATACGTTCCTGAACTCACATAAATGCTTAGGCTTCTCTATTGAAATATTTATTCTGAAATTCTGATCCATTAATTACATATCTTTTTTCTGCTACTTTCTTTCATTAGCCTTTTTCATATTTTGATGTGTAACTTAAAAATCTGGCTCCTGCCAGCATCTAAGCATCTCACTCCAATAGCATATACACAGAAGGTCAATTGGCTGTTCCTTCAGTCTTCGGTTTCCTCGACCTCCTCAAATATGGAGGATGTTAAAAGGATTTCCACCCCTAATGCCACATCTTTGCTCTCCCTTAATTCACCATTATATTGATTTAGCCATTCATTTCATTAAAGGCACATAGGGGGAGGAGTTCAAAATTTCCTTTCTCAGTAGGACCATATTATATATTTTATGACATTCTAAAATTCTTCTTTTGGAATTCTCTTCTTCCACCTCCTCCTCTGCCCCCTTCCCCTTTTACTTTATCTTCTTTATCTTACTCTCATTTAGTTTACCACAACTGTGCCCATGCCTTTTCTCCTCTTTGAAAACTTCACTCTTGTTTCCCCCTTCTCCCTTAAACAGATTGCAATCAGTAGCTGTAATAATTTTGGAAAGTCATTATGATGCATCTTACATTATATTTTTTAAATAAACTGCCCTTAATCACACATGGTTTACTGTATAACTTCCTGGTTTCTGGTAAGACCTCACCTGAAATATTCTTTTTTCAAAAGATCTCATACTAGTTAAAATTGATGATACTTGATTATGTCATAGATCTCCTCCAGAGATTTATTTTTATTAAAAAATACAAAATCTCTTCTCTAGAAAAATAGCTAGAGGACAGGAAGACACTGCCACAAAAAAGATCTTCTAGGGTTTAGGAAAACAGATGAAGGCTGCACACCACCCAGAGGAGAGAGGGGCAAAAGAGGGAAATAACGATGACAGAACTGAGTTGGAACTAGCAGCAGCTCCTGCTGCTGGCACCCTCCCCCACACTTTTTAGAATTTTCAGGCCTCTGGGCCTGCGATTACAGACAAGGAGGGCTCCAGGGATCTACCACTGCAGGCAAGGGAAGAGAGAGGGACACAGCCTAAGACGGACTCAGGTTCTGACCCACAAATTTGGGCTGCAAAGCCCCATGGACCCTTCCACAGGGTGGTTTGTCCTAGGAGTCTACAAAGGACTGGAGAAATCCGATCCTCACAATCTCCCTCTCTTCTAGCCTGGACTAATTATTGAGGACTCCACAGGAGATGGGAGAAAGAGCCTGAGGTTTTTGACTTGCAGGTTTGTCTGCCCTGTCCTGAGAGCCCTTTCAGGCTGGGTGGGGTGGAGCCATTGTTTGTCTTGGAGCCTGCAAGGGGCTAAAGATATACAAACCTCCCAATCTCCTCCTCTACTAACAAGAACTGATTGTTGAGGACACAGAGGGGAGTGGAAATATTTCCTAGCTGGGAAAAAGGAGGGGGCTGCCAGAGAAGACTCAGAAAGTTTGAGTTATAAGGTTCTTAGCTTCCAGACAGGAAGCGCTATCACATTGATCAGGTCTGTGTCACAACAAATACACTGGCCAGGCATTGAATTGAGAGCTGCAAAAGAGCATCATCTCCTGGCAGACCACGGAAGTGCACATAAGAAAATTAAAAATAAGTAGGAGTGACTTTTCCTGTCCTCTCTAGTCTCCCTACCCAAGGCCCTAGGAAGTAACTCTACAACCAATTACTGGGTCCAGTGCCCAGTTTTAAGCCACCAGTAGGACAATCCTAACAATCCAGGTCAAGCCAAAAATCAAAGAGCTGTGGTTATTCACAGCCTCCTGCCACTAAATCCATATAAAAGAGAAAGATATCAAGCATCTAGGTAAACTACATCCTAAACACCAACAAAAAATTACAAACCATACTAAGAAAATAGAAGACATAGCCCCAAAAAAGGAATACATCAAAGTCCCAGAAGAGATACAGAATTTGAGAGAACTAATCAGCGAGATGAGCACAAATTTCTTAAATCAAATTAATGAGATGAAAGACAATATAGTTAAAGATATAATTGACATCAAGAAGACATTGAGTGAACGCAAAGAAGAATTTGAAATCCTGAACAGAAAAGTAATGGAGTTCATGAGAATGAAAGACACAATAGGTGAGGTCAAAAACACATTTGAGGCATACAACAGCAGACTCAAAATGATAGAAGAAAGAATAAGTGATACTGAAGACAGAGCAGCTAAAATTGAAGAGGGAAAAGAACAGAGAGAGAAAAGAATGGAAAAAATTGAGCAGGGGCTCAGAGGGTTGAATGACAATGCAAAATGCAACAACATACGTGTCATGGGAGTTCCAGAAGGGGAAGAGAAGGGAAAAGGGACAGAAAGAGTATCTGAGGAAATAATAGCTGAAAATTTCCCAACTCTCACACAAAAAAAAATGTCCAAGAAGCACACCGTACCCCAATCAGAATAAATTCAAATAGACTACACCAAGACACATACTACTCAGACTGTCAAATGTCAAAGATAAAGAGAAAATTATCAGAGCAGCAAGAAAGAAGCAAACGATCACATACAAGGGACGTCCAGTAAGACTTAGTGCAGATTTCTCTTCAGAAACCATGAAGG
>JAKSZT010054186.1:525419-584506 GCA_026826555.1 Tolypeutes matacus | reverse complement strand
TGTCATACCACTGTCTTCTTGCCTCCATGGTTTCAGCTGAGAAATCAGCACTTAATCTTATTGTGCTTCCCTTGTATGTGATGGTTCTCTTTTCTCCTGCTGCCTTGAGTATTTTCTCTTTCTCTTGAGCATTCGACAATTTGACAAGTATATGTCTTGGAGTTGGCCTGTTGGGATTTATACTATTTGGGGTGCACTGTGCTTCCTGGACCCACACATCCATCTCTCTCAATAGAGTTGAGAAGTTTTCAGCCATAACTTCCTTCAACACTCCTTCTGTTCCCTTTCCCTTCTCTTCTCCTTCTGGGATGCCCATAATGCGTATGTTTGCGCATCTTGCATTATCAGTTAATTCCCTGAGACCATACTGGATTTTTTCTATCTTTTTGTCTATCTTTTCTACAATCTCTTTGATTTCAACTGTATTGTCTTCCATATCACTAATTCTTTCCTCTGCCTGTTCACTTCTGCTCCCATGTGAGTCCAGTGTCTTTTTCATTTCTTGACTTGTGTCTTTGATCGCCATCATATCCATTACCTTTTTAGGTGTGTTAGCTATTTCTTCAGTATGTTCAACCAGTGTCTTCTTTATATCCTTAATCTCTTCTTTCAGTTCTTTCAGTTGGTCCATGATATTTATTTGGATAGCTTTGATTAGTTGTTCGATGTACTGCATTGCTTCCTGGTTTTTATTTTGTGCACTGGACTGGTCCATGTTTTCCAGTTTCTCAGAGTCATTTGTATTTTTCTGTTGCCCTCTGGTCATCATATTATCTCTGTGGGTTTGTTCAGTTGATTAGCTTTTCTCTATGCTCTAGAATTTTATTTAGCTGTTGGTTCTGCATGTGAGTTAAGTTTTCTCTTTGGCAGTTTTTCTTCTTATTTTATTTCCTTGCTTCTTTCTATGTTCCCTTGAAGGCAAAAGGTTAGGGCCAGAGGAATCAAAAGATGTAAGGAAGGCAGAAGGATAATAGAAATATTGATAAAAGTTAGAAGAGGGGCAAAATGAGACTTAATGAGATGAATATTTAACTTGTGTAGGCAGTGTAGAGTACTAGGAAAAAATATGGAGTTCCTACAAAGGACTGGGAAAACAAATGGAGGAATATATATATATATAGTGATTTAGAAGGCTAGAATTATGAGGAGGGAGAGAAATAGTAGAGAAAGGTCTGAAAGGAAAAAGTTAATACTAATAAAAAAAAAGAAAAAAGAAGAAGAAGAAAACAAAATAGATGGGATAGAAATTGACACCCTTAAGTTGTGGGCCTATGAAAAAATGTTCTCTCTAAGAGCCACAACAGAAAACAGAAGGGAGAAAGATGCAGGAATGATAAGCAGTAGTTTGTAATACAGAATCAATATATACAGAGAGTGGGAAATTACTGAATAAGAAGCCTAGGAAAGAAGCGACCAGCTATCAGCACCTACTTAAAAAAAAAAAAAATAGAAGGAAAAAGGAAGGGGGGAGGAAAACGGGAATAATATCAATAGACCAGAAAGTAACAGAGAGAAACCAAAGATCCACACAGGCAAGCAGTCAAACAGAACTAAGGGGGGTCAATGATTCCCCTAGGGTCCACGTGGATCCTTCCTGCCTACTTGTGTTTATCAATGAATTTCCCCACAGGATTCTATATGCAGGTCCTGAAGCAGCTTTTAGCTATTAAACTAAATTAAAAAGAATTTATTTTTTATTTGTTGAGGTGACCTCACTTTTTTTTTTTTTTTTTTTTTTTAGCCAAATGCAGGACCCAAAATAATTCCTCCTCTAGACCAACCCCCTTACGGAAGGGACCCTAGCTGGGCCCGTGGAAATTAATCAAGCACGTCCCACTTTCCGGACTCCCCAGATTAGCTGAAGCTCTGATGTCAGTCAGTGCGGAGTGCTAAAGATGGCGGATTCCGCCCCTTCTGGCGCCGAGCTCGAGCGTCACCGGGCTGCTCAGTAAATCAGTTTGAGTGCAGATTCGCGTCTGCTCTCAGCCTGATGCTGCTTCAGGTCGGCTCATCTGCTCCCCAAAGCTATGGGGCAGTGCAGGCAGCCAGATCAATGTCTAAAAATATAAAATACCCTTCCCTGTCTTCCAACCAAACCCTCCCTTCTTTGGGAAGTATCCCTTCCTCCTGGCTCCGCAGCGGCCCGGGTGTTATACCCGGGTGGCTAGGGAAATCAGCTCCGTTCCCCGACCAAAATCCCCCCTCCAGTTCACCAGGTGCTGATTAGCTCATTTGCTCTGTTCACACAAGGTCCAAGGGGCGCCAGGCAGCCAGATCCCCAGAAAATAAAACTTTTTCGCCCCGCCTGCATCTCCAAATGGCCGTTTTATTTTTTTTTCCCTAACCGCAGAGCTCAGCCGCCTGTGCCAACCTCCACCGGCAGCCTCAAAACTCACGAATCTCCACCATTCGGTCCACGCCGCCGATCCTCGCAGATAGATGTCCCAAGCTTCTCACTCCACGCGTGCACAGCACAGACCCCCGGGTAGGACCCCGTCCACAATCCGCCTTGCTCTGGGAGCTAGCAGTGTGCACCCTCCTACACTAACGCCATCTTGCCTATTATCCTTATCTCTTACTTTTAAACATCATTATTACTTCATTTTCCTATTAATTGTCTTTGGCTCTTGTACTGTGTTCATCTTTAAAGAAGCTTTGGATCACTGAAGGGTTACAACTGGGGTGGGAGAGGATCGTTGTTGGGGGGTGTCAGTGATGGGGGTGCATAGGAGGAAGTTCGCCTGAACATACATAAAGGTACATAAAATGGTTCTAATGCTCACGGGGCATGGTCACAGTGGGTGGAGAACTACTCAATAAATGAAAGAATACTGAATTCCCATCCTGGGGAGCTCTGCCATATTCTCCAAGGGAGCAGCAACAGTCCCCCAAGTGCAGGGGCAGTGTCTGGCAAAGGAGGATGATCCACTAATGGGCTCTTGTTATTTATGACTAGCCTTATGAGTCTTTCTTCTTGAAATTGAAACTTAGCTTATTGTTATGAGGTGCCTAAAGGTTTGCAACTGAGAGCCTCCTTCTTGCTCAAAAGTGGACTCTATCTAAGCCAAACTCAGCATATGAATGCATTACCTTCCTCCCAGCATGGGACATGACTCCCTGGGATAAGCCTCCCTGGCAACGAGGGATTACTAACAAGTGCCAATGGGCAATACAACTGGAAAAAGACCTTAAATAAAAGGGGGAAAATGTAAAGACAAATGAGTTTATATGGCTAAGAGATTTCAAACTGAGTTAGGAGGTCATCCCAGAGGTAACGCTTATGCACATCTCAATAGGACCTCATAGGCTTCCAATGTGGATATAACCCCAAACAGAGGGGCTCCTGAGGGCTCTGGAGACACCCAGGTCCTATATCTGAGCAGATAGCCCCAGAGTTTGGTGCCTTATCAGTGGGCCCTACTTTGGAATCCTTGCTCCAGAGTGTGACAGAGTTGGACCCAAATATGTCTTCCCTGCACATGGTCCATCTGTCCCTTCTATTCAAACCAATATGTGGTGCCAGAGTTTGTAAGTGTACTTCCAGAGACCAGAGAATTTGGGCTGTCCATGTACCAGCTGGGCCCGGAATTGTGGTGGAGCTACAACTCCTACTCTACAGCCAATACTGTCTTGATAGCTTCCTAAAAGTTTCATTTCAAAAATATACATTGTAAATTTTTTGTTAGTTAATTTATCTGTGTTGTACATATGTATGTAGACCTGCACATGTCCATGTACACATGCACAGGGTTAAACACAATTGCTGAGGCTCTATGAACTGATCTATATACAGCTGAGAAAGGAAATGATAAGAAGGCAGTGAACTGTGATATAAGTATAAAAGAAGAGAGGAAATCGCTAATTCATTAACGCTTAAGAATTCCTTAAAAAGCATTCATGTCGGGAAGCGGCTGTGGCTCAATCAGTAGGGCTCTCGTTTACCATATGGGAGGCCCCGGGCCCGGTTCCCGGGGCCTCCTGGTGAGAGCGGGCCCGCCCGCAAGGCGTGGTTGGCTGACCCAGCGAGCGCAGGCAGCAGGGGGGGGATAAATGAATAAATAAATAAAATCTTTAAAAAAAAAAAAAAAAAGCTTTCATGTCATAAAGTAAATAGTCAACATTAATATCACACTCATTTTTGAGCTTCATTATTTCCCTTTCAGTTTATATTTTATAAAGGAGATAAATATATGTATAGAGTTAGATTCATTTAATTTGGATATAAAGATGTTCATATAATGGGGTTGCATGTCCAGAAACATTATCTGTTGAGGTACTAGATTACACACAAGTAGAAAAATACAAGTACATAGAGATACCTTCTTCCTGAAGATGCTCTTTCAAGCATACTGCCAAAAGAGGGTAAAATTATTTGCCAGGTATGCTGGCTCTCTGTTTGTTTGCCATCAGAGCAGTAAACTGGTTTAAATTGTTGAATGTATAATAAAAGTTAAGCTTAGTTTAAAGAGGGTGGAATGACTGAATTTAAATTTCCTGGAACAACCCTGAATTTCTTGGCCTTAGGCAAATAAATTAACATCCCAGATAATTAAAGTCTTCACCTGTAAATTAGTAATACTAATACAATACAACTTGAAATATTTTGTATGATTGATCAAAGACAAACCCAAATTTAAAAGGGTAGAATATTTGAGCTACAAATATTGAAGTAGAATAGTTGAGATACAAGGTCTAAAATAAAGACTTCTGGAAACACCTTTCTCAGGCTGGGTCTTCTATAAAGCAGAGTCAGACACAGGAATTTAAGCATTGACAGACTATTTGGGAGGTATAATACCAGGTGATGAGAGTGAGGTATAAATGCCAGAGTGAGACCAAAAAATGTATATGGCCCTGATAACTTAAGTATGCATGTATGTAAAGTATGAAGCTGTGCTTTGAAAAGGAATGTAGTTTTGTCCTAAAGTAAAATGATTGGATTTCCCAGAATGAAAAGCTGGAATATGTAGGACAAAAATTGATACAGAAAGTTATGGAAGGTTTATGGAAATGAATTTTATTTAGTATGGTCAATGCTGACTAAAATTTAATAAGCTTGTTATAACAATTTGAGAGCTTTCATATCAAACAATATATTTATACAAAATTAAATTTTCATTTTTCTCTGTAAAATATTAAATTTATTGGTCTGGTTTTAGTGAGAGGTTATAAAGTTTTCTTAACCATCTGACTATTCTGTCTAAATGACAAAGATTCTATATCATATCAGAATAATATCTTCCTTGATGTTTATATTTATCTTATCAACCTTTATTTTCTCAAAGAACAATTCTTCTCACTCTTAAAAGAATTTGTATTTTCTGACAATCATATTAACTCTTATTTACTCCTTTATTAACACTTTGATTAAAAAGGGAACCAAATAATGCTTTATAATAACCCATTTCCCCATTTCACATAATGTTCAAACCTGACAATTTTTGGGATTCTGCCTTCACAAAAGCCAACCTAAAGCTCTCTTTTGAATTTCAAATGGTTTCAAAAGATTTGTTCTTTCACCTTGTAAAAATAAAAGTGCCAGAAATAGTTAAGTTCATTTGGTATGTTATGAGTTACAGGGGAAGTATTATAAAATTTAAAAGTGATGTTCTAATCTCCTGTTGATTGTATTTGTATTGGTGAAAAGTTATTTATATAAACATTTGTGACTGTACAAAATTCCTAAAGATTTAAAAATGTTCTCACTGTCCATATAATGTCCTGATACTTATCTGCCTGATATTAGACAGCAGCATAATGTTTTTGGCCATAATTTCAGTTATTCTTAAAAAATATGTCACACATCAAAAAAACAAACAAATTTCATTGTCAGCTACATTACTTTACTCTGATGCTTCTCTGAAAATGTTGCAGTCAGCTACAGGTCTGAGTTTCATTTTCAGCAAAAAGGAACTTTAAACAACAAGCAAGGCAAGTATATAAATTATATTCTATCTGTCATTGCAACATAATCCTGGTAAAAATATAAAAGTGGGATAGGTTCAGTTGCCTCAACTAACATTTAAACACCGTCAAGCAGACTTTCTATAACTACATATTTTAATGGCATATGAGTGTGTCCTTGCTGTTATATATTTGTTTCCTGGATGAATAGATGTTTTTCTTTCCCATATGACTACTGTCCTTACTGTAGCTAAAAGTTATTAGACTTTCCCACCTGGAGAATTCCTGCTATTCTCTCAAGAAATAGGGACAACCAATTTAGTGAAACTGTAATCAAGGAAATTTGAAAAATTAGAAAAGTCTAAATCTAAGATTCACTTTTTGAAAACATAAATTATCTCCATTTGCACTTGTAACATGGAGACTTAGGAAAATAAACTGTGGGATATATAAGCCTTGCCTCATAAAAGGAATAAGGCAATTAACTCATAAAATCTATTAAGCCAAGATCTCACTCTTAAAGGTCACACTTATAAATTTTATTTCTATAATTATGAAACAAAGGCTATTATAATTATTGTCTAATAGTCACCCCCTGAAAACTTCCTTGTTACTCAAATATGGTGCCTCACTCTAAGACAAACTCCTCATATAAACTCATTAGCTTCCCTCCTACATGGGACATAATTCCATGGAATAAGCCTGCCTGGTACTGAGGGATTAATAACAAATGTAGAACAGCAATGCCTTTGGAGAAAAATCTTTTAAAAGGGGGAAAATAGTAAGTGAAATAAAACAAAATATATTTCTATGGCTAAGACATTTGAAATAAACTGAAAATTCATTCTGGAATTTACTCTTATACAGGTGTCAGCCAGATATCACAAACTGCCACAATACACTAAGCCTTAAGCAACAATGTTCCTAAAAAGTCTTGGAACATCCAGACACTATAAAGAAGCAACATAGCTACGTAGAATAAGCTCCCTTTAGTGGGCTCTATCTAGGATCTACAAAAAAGCTATTTTTCCAATTTGACAAGGTTATATTATATTCACTTACAAATCCCCAATCATTATTCTTCTACTTAATTTTTTCTTAATTAGTATAAACATATAATATTCAATTAAGTTGTTAAATTTATTCCTCAGATACTTAAAACCTCCAGACTGTTCCTTTGCCAGTTAAGCCCTGAAACTGAGAGGTACCAGTCCCTCCAAGAATGACAAACAGAAACTCATGAGCTAGTTCAACTCTAAACAAAGCACTTCCATTCCTCACATCCCAATCTATGCACTTGATCAGGATGAACTTGCCAGAGTGGTCAATGTCCTGAATCCCAGATGACTGAAGGAAACTCACAGGGGGTATGAAACAGTGGGAACTACCTAGAGTGACCTGTAAAAATTCCTCAGTCAAATCTTGAACTTTCTGCCAATATAAACTAAAGTAACCAAGTGGCATCTTTCCTGTGAAATCTCCACCCTCTCATAATACTAAAAGCACCACATTTTGATCATGCAACGTATGATCTGGAAATGTCCCCTCCTGCACACATTCCATTTAGCCCTGACACTGACCCTGCTTCATCTCATACCATGTGTTACAACATCCCACCTCCCTAAGACATCCCCATTCCAGTCCATTAAAAAAACATCTCCTCTGCCAGCTTGAAGAGGCAGATTTGAGCCTTATCTTCTTTCTCCTTACTAGTTGACCTTGCAATAAATCTCGTTTTTTTCCTCAAAATCCCAGTGTCATGGTATCAGCTATGGTACGCATAGATTTGCAAGACCATTGCTTAATAACAAGACTAGAGCAGTGAGATAGGGCACTTTTTTTCCAATTTAAAACGTTGTTTTATACTCATTCACTATTGGAGGGAATATATAATGGTTCAGTCAATGTGGATGATGGTTTGGTGGTTCCTCAGGGAGCTAAGTATAGAATTGCCATATGATCCAGAAAAACCATAACTAGGAATACACCCAGGAGTATTGAAATCAGAGACAGAAACAGATATATGCACATCAATGCTCATAGTGGTATTATTCACAATTGCCAAAAGTTGGAAGCAACCCAAGTGTCCATCAACTTAAGAATGGATAAATAAAATGTGATGTAAACATACAATGGAATATTATACAGCTGTAAGAATGAAAGAAGTACTGACACAAAGGACAACATGGATGAACCTCTAGGACTTTATGTTGAGTGTAGTAAGCCAGTCACTAAAGGACAAATGTTACATCATCTCATTGAAATGTACAAAGGATATTGAGCAGACTCACAGAGGTAGAGTCTGGAAGATAGATTACCAGGAGCTGGAAAAGGATTCTCAAGTGGTGACCTGATGGTCAATTTTGGCAGAACCTATGATAAGGTCAATGGTGGTGGTTTGGCAGTGGAGGGAGGAGATATTTGTGTAGCAATAAGAGTGTGGTTGATAGTGCTGGAGTGTGAATTTGAGCACAGTTGGGGGGGTTTGAGGTATCCACAGAGCTGAGGAGAGGGATTTGAGAGTAGGTCAAGTGAAAGTGGAGCCCCTTGAACTCTGAAGAGGCTGAGGATTGTGCTTGAGAATATGATTGTGGGAGTTTTCTTTCAGGATCCATGGCAGGCAAATGTTACTGGTGTAGGGTGTTGGTGGCAAAGATGTGTGGGGATGGGTTCACCTGTGACATGCCTCTATGCGATATGAAAGTGTTCATGTTGTCATAACTGTGTTTTCTCAATGGGTGGATACTCACACATTAGCCAACAAAATATTAAACTCCCATCCTGGGGAGACCTGCTACTTTCTGAAATAGAGCAGCAAAAATCTCTGGAGTATATAAGCAGTGCTTAATAAAATAAAACTGGTCAATATGCCAAGCCTTCAATATCAGTGCTTGTACTTATGAACCTTATTCTTGTAAAATTGAAACTTACCCTAATAATACCCAACGCCTAAAAGCTACTTCCTGAAAACCTCTTTTTACCCAAATGTGGCCTCTTTCTAAGCCAAACTCAGTAAATAAACTCACTTCATTTTCCCTGGCATGCGACATGACTCCCAGGGATGAGCCTTCCTGGCACCAAAGGATTGATACCAAACACCAACCAGTGATGCATTTGAAAAAACCTTGACCTAAAGGGGAAAACATTAAATACAAAAGCATTTTCATGGCTAAGAGATTTCGGTGTGAACAGGAAGTCATTCCAGAGGTTACACTTAATGTATGTTTCAGGCAGATCTCAAAACGCCATTGTGAACAAACCTCATATAGAACTCCAGACATAACCAGACACTAAAGGCAATGTATACAACTGCATGAAATCAGCACCCCATCAGTAGTCTTTATTTTGGAATATATGATAATCTATCTCCCGAACATAACAGAGTTAGAATCATTTATACTTTCCCTACATATGGTTCTTATGCCCTTTTATTTGACCCGATAATTTAAAACTATACACATTATGTATATGTCTCAGAGACTTAAATTTTCAGTTTTTCATATGCTGGTTGAGCCCTGAATCTCAGGAGAGTGGTGGTCAACACCAACTCTCCAGTCCTTCCGACTTGCCCAAGACAACTAACACATTGTAACAAGTGTTTCACAATATTGCATGGTGTTAGTGGAGGGGTGATATATGGGACTCCTGTATGATGTTATTCATGTCTATTTGTAAGTTCAACACTTTTACTATACACTTATAATTTATGTATATTCCTGTATGAATGATATACCGCATTAAAAATATATTTAAAAAATTTTGATGATGGACAAGCTTCATTCTGAAAAAGAAGAGTATATCCAACTGCAAGCAAGACAGTTTCTTCTACCTACCCTATAATATCTAAGCTCCCTCTTAATCTGAAGCAAAATGTACATTATCCCAAATTCTTTAACATTGAGAAATGAAAAAATATAAGAGGGAGTGCAACCATAGAACAAAGTTGATTTATTGTATTATAGTTATTAGCATGAGGGAAATAAGAACTCGTGACACTGATATAAATATAGTGGTTACTAGAGGTTCTGAGGAGACGGGGAGGGAAGAATACATGGATTGAAGATCATTTTAAGGATTGGATTTTTATGTCTGATACTACAATGAGTGACACATCAAATTACACATTTGTGGAAACCTATAAAACTCTACAACATGAAGGTAAACCATAATGCAAATGGTGGAACTTGCTTAGTACCAATGCTTCAATATTTGTTCAACTGTAACAAATGTATCACACTAATGTAAGAGGTTATTAATAGGGGTAAATGAAGTTGGGAGAGGTGGTAGTTTATATGGGACTCTCCTACAATGAAACTTTTCTTTAATCATAACTTTGGTAAATTGAATGAATACTTTAAAATAAAGACATTTAAAAACTAGAAATGTTTTTAATGGTTTTCTGCTTTATTATCCTATTTCGTAGACACGTTTACTTACTGATTACTATTGTAGCTGCTTCTCATTTTCTACTAAATTTTCTAAGTGGAAAAATGGAAAACCTCATTATTGCAAGTATCATAGTAATGCAGAAGCTGAGAAAAATAGTTGAAGAATACAAACAGAGTTTAATATCTCCCATGTATATCAATGCAAAACCATAATGGAAATATTGTATATAAAATTCAATACTAAATGAAAGAATAATCCACCATAGTCACCTGAAAATTATTTCAGAATTCTAGATTGTTACAACAGATCAAAATTCGAAATGATGTAAAAAGGAAGCATTCAACCAATAACATTGAAATTCAAAATATATTACTAATTTTTGAAGACAGTTTTTCAGATTGGAACAGTAGGGGAATTTAACTCTTAATCAATATTGTTTAGCTGAAAATAAGATCTAGCATCAAATTTATTAGGGAAACATTCACAATAATTTTTTTTTCACTGTATCAGTAAGGCTTTCCAGAGTAAGATGTGATGCTGCTGTCTTGAGGCAGAATTTCTTCTTCTTTGGGAAATGTTAATTTTGCTGCTAAGGTTTTCCAGTATTTGGATTACAGCTACCACATTATTGAGGGCAATCCCCTGGAATCAACTAACTGTAGATACTAATCATATTATAAAATATCTTCACAATCACACCTAGATTATTGTTGATCCTATAGCCTTGAGAAGGAGAACCATAAAATTACCCATCACAACTATCAAGTGCAATGTTAAAAGTCATTGAATAACAATTCTGAAAAACTGACTTATCTAAGTTTTGCAAAAACATGTGAAACTAAAACATTGAAAAGCAACAAGAATAAAAGCAGAATAAAATTTGCATGAGTTAATGCAATTGCTGGGTATCTTTGGGATATGTCTCTGGGAGATATATCACTGAAATTAACATAAACTTTGAAATACAAATATACATGTCTGGAATGATAAAATGTTCATAAATCTGGCATTGCAAATCAGCGAGGAAATGATAAATTACTTAATAAGGTAAACACTAACTCACTATCAATAGTGGTAATATTAGATCTCTGACCCATCAATTTATCTAATATATTCCTGAGAAGATTTTTGTAAAGATTTCACTGCAAAATATAAATCATAATAGAGGGTGGGGAGAGAATATGAATGAATACTTGCATAAATTTGGAATTAGAAAAGGTTTTATAAAACAAATTAAAAGTCAGATGATACTTAGTATTTCACCTAACAGATTAGAAAACAAATATATTCACAGAACATGACTTCTGGGAAAATGGAAATGGAGTAGGAAGGCAGCAACTGATCATCTCAGAAGAATAGTGGAGAGAAAGCAGGTACCTATCTTAAGGAAGTGCTTTGGATATGTATAGAACAAGAAGGTATTCTGAGTCATATAGGAGGGTGCTGGAAAGATAAAGAAGAAAACTGTGAATTGCTCACCCTTGTGGCTGGAAATGGCACATATACCCCACCCTCACAGCAAGTAGCCTTGTGCCCTTGGCTTGCTGCTTCCAAGGGAGTGGGAGGGGGTGTTCTCTTGGAGGAAGTGAGGTCTGGAAGAGGGTGTAGAGTGGTTTCTTTGTGGTGAGTTTGAACAGCTGAGTCCTCTTTGAATCTTGGAAGGGACACAAACCCAATGGGGAAAGGGTAGTCCGGATCCACTCAAGCAGGCTGTCATGCCTAGCTGCCTGCTTGGGGAGAAAAAAATAATTAGATTAGAAAGGGAGAGGGGACAGGTGCCTAATCAGCAGGATTCTAGCAAGGTATAGAAGCCTAAAAATGCCTTGAGGTAGGGAGGCAGATAGATCTCTGAAGACTGATTAGCTGAAAGAGAAAATTTTGCTCAGTGGAGGAATTCCTGCCTTGCATAAAGGAATCCTCTTGTTCAATGCCTGGGTCTCTCAAGAGAGTGATTTTTCTGCCTATTAGGCATCCAACTAATACTTTATGACAGGGAACATACATTCTTTTTGTTTTAGGATTTTTTGGATCTGTTATTTTTTTAAAGGTTCTTTTTATTTTAAGTTTTTGAATTTTAATCACTAAAACCTGGTACATCACCTGCATCTGGCAGGGCACAGGGTGACTGATTGATGAATGCCAGCTGTCTGAGAAACTCCTTAGAAGCCTAAAGGGAAGGCTGTTTCTCCTTGGTTGTTTTTTGTTGCTGTTGCTGCTGCTGTTTTGTTTCTTGCTTGTTGTGTTTCCATTGTCTTTGTTTCCTCCTTTTATTTTCTTTTACCTATTTTTTTCTACCCATATAATTTCTTTTATTTCCTTCATTTTTTAATCTTCTGTTTTCTGTTTTTTTCATTCATTGCACCTCTTTTTGTTAGGTATTCAATTTAAAAAATTTTTCTTTCTCTCTCTCACTCTTTATTTCCTCAATTTTCTTTCCTTATTTTTTTACTTTCTCTTTTTTCTTCTCTTTTTTCTTTCCTCTTTTCTCATCATTCTGGCCATTTAATTCATTCTAGATATTTTCCCCTATTTTGTTTCTCATTTCATTTTTTTCTAGTCCACTTTTTAAATCTTATTCCTCTGCAATTCTTATGATTTTGATTCATGTTAATTATTTACTTTCCTAGGTCTTGTACAACTCCTCTTCTACATTTTTATTATTATTACTATTATTCTTTTTCTCTTCTTATCTCTTTCTTTTCCACTGGTCCAAATTTGTGTTTTAAGGGAACATAGACAACAGCATGGGAATAGATTAAGAGGAACCAAGTGTCAAGGTGAAATCTTACAACACACAAAAACAACAACAAAATAAAGCACTAGAGTAGAAAGAGAAGCTAGCCAAATGAATAAACCCATCAAGATAAACAGATGCCTAGGCACCAACCACACTATGAAACAGGAAGACATGACCCAGTCTAATGAACAAACTGAAAAACAGGTGAAGATGAAGAACATGGAACAACTAATCAAAGATATTCAAACAAATAATATGAATAAACTTAATGAAGTGAAGGAAGAGATTAAAGATTGAGAAGACACTAGGAGAATATACTGAAGAAATTGTAAACATACATAAAAAGATCATGGATATGATGGTGATGAATGGCACAATAAAAAATACACTGGAAACATATAAAAGCAGATTTAAACAAGCAGAGGAAGGAATCAGCAATGTGGAAAAGAGTACATCTGAAATCAGTCAGGTAGTAGAACAGATAGATTTAAAAAAATAGAAAAATTCAAGCAGGGACTTAGGGACTTGAATTACAAAACAAAACACACAAGCATACAAATTATAGGAATCCCACAGGGAGAAGCGAAGGGAAAGAGTGTAGAAGGAGTGTTGGAGGAAATAATGGCTGAAAATTTCCCAACTCTATTGCGGAACATGTACATACATGTTCAGGAAGCACAGCACAAACAGTATAAATGCTAACAATCCTACCCCAAGACATATACTTGTCAAATTGTCCAATGCTCAAGACAAAAGAGAAAATACTGAAAGCAACAGGTAAAAAGAGATCCATCACATACAAGGGAAGCTTGATAAGATTAAGTGCTGATTTCTCACCTGAAACCATGGAGGCAAAAAGGCAGTGGTATGACATAGGTAAGGTGCTAAAAGAAAAAAAAATCCAGCCAAGAATCCACTATCCATCAAAGCTGTTATTCAAAAATGAAGCATTCAAAATATTCATGTATAAACAGAAATTAAAAGAGTTTGTCAATAAGAAACCTGCCCTTCAAGGAAACTAAAGGGACTTCTGAAGGTTGAAAGGGAAAAAAAAGGAGCAAGAGAGTTGTCAGAGTGTAAGAATAACTGAAAAGGTAAAATAGAAATAAAAGCAAGATATGATATATATAAACCTAAAGAAAATATGGCTAATATAATTAATTCCATACAATAATAACACTGAATGTTAATAGCTTAAAATCTCCAACTCAGAGGCACAGGTTGACAGAATGGATAAGGAAGTATGAACCACCCATATGCTGTCAACAAGAAACTCACCTTAGACCCAATGATGAAAGATGGCTAAAAGTTACTTGGTTAGAAAATAATTTTACATGCAAACAAAAAGCAAAAAATGGTGGGATTAGCTACACTAATATCAGAGAAAATAGTCTTTAAATACGAAACTATTGTAAGAGAGAAAGAACAACACTATATACTAATAAAAGGGGAAATCTATCAAGAAGAAAGTGCAAACATAAACATTTATGTGCCTAACAGGGGCACCTCAAAATACTTGAGGCAAACATTAGAAAAATTAAGTGGGTAAAGATATGCCTCTACAATTATAGTGGTGGACCTTAATACACCAACTAGCAATGCAACTAGAAAAAGACCTTGACCAAAAGGAGTAAATGGTAAAGACAAATGAGTTTATATGGTTCTGAGACTTCCAAGTGAGTCAGAGGGTCATTCCAAAGTTTATGCTTCTCAGCATGGTCTCATTGACTGCCAAAGTAAATATTGCCTCAAATAGTGGAGGCATCCAGACATGATAAGCAGGGCAGACAGCTCAGGAGTTTGGTGTCTTGCCAGTGGGTCCTTCTTTGGAATTTATGCTCCCCAATGTGATAGAGTTGGACTCAGTTGTGGTTTCCTTATACATGGCTCTTCTGTCCCTTCTGTTTGAACCTCTAGTTAGTACTAGAGTTGATAGGTGTATGTTCAAGAGACATAAATCTTTTGGGCTTTTCATATGCCAGTTGGACCCTGAATCTCAGCAGCATTGCAACACCTAATCTCCAGTTCATTGGACTTATCCAGGACAACTAACAAGGAGATCATGATGGACAATGACCATCTCAAGGAACAGAAAAGTCTGGAACTGCAAGCAAGATAGTCCCATCCATTTGCCCCATAGGAAGAATCCTCAGGATTTGGGAATGAACGATGGAATTACTGTTATTCTACTATAGACTTATTGTGATTCTAGCAATGGAAGAACTTTTATCATTGATGTGTAGGCAGTGACCACTGAAAGTTCTGAGGGGAGGGAGAGGGAAAAATAGGTATGATATGGGAGCATTTTGAAACTTGGTAATTGTCCTGAATGATGTTGCAATTACAGATACAGGCCATTATATATATTGTCATAACTTACAAAATGGTGCAGAGAGGGTAAACTATAATCCACTCTTAGTGGCAATGTTCCAAAATGTGCTCATCAATTGTAACTAATGTAACACCCTAATGAAGGATGTTGTTAATATGGGAAAATGTGTGAGGGGTAGGGAGCCAGGTATATGGGAATCCCCCATATTTTTTAAAAATCCATTTTTTATTTATTTTTAAAAGATACTTAGATTACATAAATTGTTACATAAAAATTATAAGGGATTCCCATATGTCCCACTCCCCAGGTCCCCCACTTCTTCCCATATTAACAACTTCTTTCATTAGTGTGATATATTCATATCAATTGATGAATACATCAAAATTTATAAAAGTGTATGGTCTAAAACGTAAACCATAATGTTAACCATTGACCATGGTTAGTAGCTTTGTTTCAGTATTTGTATATCAGTTGTAACAAAAGTACAATCCACATGAAAAATGCCCCATATATTTTATGTAACATCTATTTAATCTAAGTATCATTAAAAATAAAAAGTATGTTATTTAAAAATGAGTAAATAAATAGGGATGTATTGGCTGTTTTAATAGCATACGTGATATAATGTAGGGTTTGCAAAGTTCATTATGAGTAGAACTGAACGGTGTTCTCACTGCCTGGAATTTTAAATGCCCTTCTGTTATGGATGCCTTTCAGTAAGAATGCATGTGCTTGTATACGTTCAGAAGAGTCTGCAATTGTCTGCATTACTGTGCAAATGGAAGCACAAGCCTCTGTGGTTCTTATCTCTCCTGAGAACAGTGTCCCTTTCCAATACAGCAAGGAGAAGTTGCCTGGGAAGGAGAGCTGCAGAGAGGTATGCTGAGTAAATAAGCTGAACTCCATCCATCTGAAGGTAGATTGAGCCAAGAGATTGCAGGAGAGAGTTTGAACTAACAGGGTGTCCACAAATAGTTCTTCCACTGTCATTGAACTGTGACCATAACGAACTTTTTACCAAAGTTACCAGTATCTTCTGCAGCTAATTTTCATTCTTCCAGGTAGATAGTGTTTTCTTTATTATGTTATGGAAAAAAATAAATGATATTTTATTTTAAAAGGTAAAAAAAATCCAGGCTGTTTCTTTATGCAGTGGACAGAAGCAGCTTTTCCTATGTAACTCAACATTGTACTATATTCATAGTCATGAGAAATTGACTAGTTTCTCATCTTTGCAGATATAAACACCCTTATCTTCATTTTGGTTAACAGAGGAGTTAAAGGGGAGGGAGGACTTTTAACATGAGGTAATCTTGGAAAATATTGGTTAATTTGGAGGCAGAAAAAAACATGTGGCAAAGAACTGTGGCCATGTAAAGTTACACCAGGAAAATGTGGGCACCCATGGTCTCTCTTCCAGTTGACATCCAGTCCTTCAACAGCACAGTTCTTTTGCCCTTTCCTGTACAGTAGAGGAAATTGTGCCTGCTAAAGTTTATGTTGATTCTGGTGCATCCCAGCATCCAACGGTTTTATTTTACCACCAAAACACTTAGACAAAAGTTAGTGTGACCAGCAGTGTCAGTTTCCTTTTGTTATTATAATTGCAGAATAGACTTATCCTCCGCTCAGAACACTTAATAGGGTCATCTTGGAAAATTTAGAGGGCATTTGATCATTACCGCCAATGTGGAAGAAAATAAGCAATGTATTCTCTTTAAATTCTACTCTAAAAAATTGCCTAAGACTAGGTCTCAGTTTCAGAAAAGAAACTTTTTCTTTTTTTCTTTGCTAGTTAGGATTTGAGAGAAAATAAGACATTTCAGGTGGAGAGAGTTTTTTTTATCATATTTTTCTTTATAAGAAGTTGTTTAGATATGGATGGCATGAAGTCAACACATTCAGGTCATTTTGGGAACCTCACAATTTAACACTCAGAAGAACAACTTTATAACACATTTTTTATAATTTTTAAAAAATTTAATAAAGTATATCATTTATACATGAGCATACATAAATAATGGGTGTATAGGAAAAGTTGTGAATTTATAAAGAATTTATAAAAGAAATAAGCATATCAACATACAAGGCTCCCATGCATAGCCCCAACAACAACTTGCATTGTTGTGAAGCATTTGTTAAAAACTATGAAAGAACATCTTCAGAATATTATTACTAACTATAATCCATATCTTACATTTGTTGTACTTGTCCCACAATGAACCCAATTATTAATAGCATGTATTAGTATTATATATTTGTTATAGTTAATGGGGGAACATTCTCATATTTACTCTGTTAAACACAGTCCAACATCCACCACTGGATTCCTGTGTTATAGAATCCCATGCCTTGTACAACCCATTCAATGTGTTCACTCAGTGGTCCTCATTTTCATCACACTGTTGTGCTGTCACCACCTCAGTCAATTTTAGAATGCATAAGACAGTTATTAATCTATGGAGTTAATAGTCCACAAACCCTGATAAATTTTACACAACTTACTTCTGAAAGGACAATGGCTTGAATTAGGTGACTGATTCATATGGAGTCACAATAAAATCATTCTAATGCATGTTGAGCATGAGTGCCACTGGGGAAACAGCTTGCTAATTGAAGACTGTGAATTAATTCTAGAAGGTAATATTTATATTGTGGATAAATTAAACAAATAGGGAGAGCACAGCTGTTTTCCTTACTCTGTTACCAGGTCTACCTAGAGCAGTTACATGCTTCATAGAAAAACAAATACCTTTATTTTAATTATAGTTGTATCTAACTTTCCTGTTCAAATATTTCTAACAATTCTTATATTGTCTATGTCCACAACTACATGTACCCTTTCTCTTTGACTCTTGTTCAATTGATGTGCCTTTCAATTTATATATTACCTCTATTGTCTAACAATCATATATTGACATATGTGGCAATATTTATTTTTCAATTTCTTTGTTTTTCTGCAACATGCACTTCAAAGGCCTATGTAGATCCTTTTCAGAGTGGTATATGCCTCAAACATATTTTGTTACATAATTCTAACATTTTTTTCTCTGTTCCCATGTCTTTTTTCAGGGAAGTAAATAGTTTTAGGACATAAGCATTTGCCTCTCTTTCTACATAGCAAAACAACTTATCACATAGTTTTTGCATTAGATTAGCTCTGTTGTTACTCTCTCTGATTCCAGTCTCCAAATGTTCAACCTTGAACCAGTTTGTTATTTTTCCATTAGTTTTGGTATCTGATTTCCTCCCTACAGGAATAAAATAGGAATGACCTAGAAAGGTGATGCATAATGAAGAAGCAATGACAGGGAAAATTTTAGCAATCCAGGAGGTTCCATCCTCCTGGGATTTTCTGACCAGCCCCAGCTGAAGATGGTTCTCGATCTGGTCGTTGGTGTCATTTATGTTCTGATTTTGTTGGGGAACACAGCCATCATGCTGGTCTCACATCTGTACCCCAACCTCCACACACCCATGTATTTCTTCCTCTTCAATCTCTCCTTCCTGGGCCTCTGCTTCACCACCAGCATCATACCACAGGTGCCTTGGAACATCAAGGACCTTGAGAAGACCATTAGCTATGCTGGTTGTGTGATCCAGCTTTCCATAGCTTGGGGGCTGGTCTCCACAGAATGTGCCCTCCTAACTGTGATGGCCTATGACCACCTCAATGCCATCCCTCCATAATGGTGTAAACATGCATCAAAGCTTCTTCACCAGCTAGCAGCTGTGGCCTGGGTCAGTGGATTTGTGGGATCTATGGTGAAGACTGTCCTTGTTTTGCAATTGCCTCTCTGCAGCCAACACAGGGTGGATGACTTCCTGTGCAAGGGGCCTCCCTGAAGAAAACTGCCTGTGTGGACACAACCTTCCTGGAAAATGAACTCACCATAGCTAGTGTTTTCTATCTGGTTACGTCCCTGAAGCTTATTCTGATCTCCTATGGCTGCATTGTTAGAAGTGTGCTAAGGATAAAATCTGCTGAAGGCAGGAGGAGAGCATTTGAGACCTGTGGGTCCCACCTGATGGTTGTAGTCTTGTTCTCTGGGGCTATAATTTCTGTCTACATCCAGCCCAAGAGCAAGCACATGCAGAACCACAGTAAATTCTTCACTCTCTTTTACACTGTAGTGACACCCTCCCTTAATCCTTTGATCTACACCTTGAGAAACAAGGATATTAAGTGGGCTCTGAAAAGGCTGCTTAGAAGAGACCCACCTTAAGCAGAAATGGGAAATATACTCAAGAAATCCCTCAGATGTTAGGGACTTTCAAGCATCATGTAATTATTGATTCTCACGTAAGAGAGCATAGTTCAATCACTAAATAAAGGTAGGTATGAACTTTCCTTTCAATGTCATCTTGTAGCTATCTACTCTAAATCCTTCTTATCTTCCTTTCCAGAAATGTTATGTGTCTCCCTTTTGAGCTACTTTGTAACAGTGAAGAATAAAGAAATATTTATAGGTATGTTTAATTATATTTACGTATATATATTTTCATGAATCTTCACATTATTGCTCTAGTAACTGACTTAGGTACAACAAAATTGTTTTTACATCATAGGAGTAAATCTATCCCCATCATGTTTGACATAGATATGACAAACCTCTTTTCACATCATAGAGTAAATCTACCCCAGGTATTTGAAGTGGGATCATAGCTTCAAAAGCTTGGTTTTACTGGAAAGTGTTTCCTATTGTTTTCCAAGTCATTTATTTAACATTAGTACAGGCAGTGTGTGTTCTATCCATAGTTTACATGAGATGTGAAGTCCATTGGAATATCCACAATTATCTAACAGTTGTCCTTAATTGTGGAATTACTAATTCTTGTTCTTTCAAATGTGACCTATGGGACTAAGTACACCCAGGGATTTTCTCATCTTTCCTATCCACAGAAGAAACCCCCAAAGAGATTCTAGGAGGCTGAATGTTTTGCATTCTGCATTTCTTAGTATAGAATAGTTCTCATCTCTTTTTATGAACCTTTGACTCTATAACTGACATCTAAGACAAATTGCAAACACAATATTGTATATTGTCATTAAATCTGAATATTTAAATTTAACCAACCAATTGCTTTGTAAATATGAAAAATGTGTAAATTTAGGTATTTTGAGAGTATTCAATTTTATTAATATTATATTTGATAGAATTTACAAAATTGTTTTCCTTTATATTGAACATAAAGTTTTTATCTGTTCTAAAATCATATGTAACAACTTTGGAATATTTTTAAATTAAAAAGTTTCCCTAAAACCTATCTTCCACACTCAGGCTCTGTGAGTCTGCACAAGTTGTCCATCCTGGCATTGCAGTGATGGATACATGCCATTGTTTATTTTTCATAACCTACAAAATTGTGCTGGAGAGAGTGTAAACGATAATGTAAACTGTAGTCCATGGTCAGTAACAATGCTTCAGTATGTGTTCATGAACCATAACAAATGTGCCTCACTAATGAGGGATGGTGTTAATGTAGGAAGGTGTGGCAGTGGGAGTGAGTGGGGCATATGGTAATCCCTTATATTTTTTATATAATATTAACCTTCTTTAACAATAAAAAAATTAATTATAAAAGAAAAAGTTTCCCTTATTTCACATATGTTCACAATACATACTTATTTACAAAATATTATCAAGATTCTTATTGAGTATAATTCTAGACCCAATTCGAGTATAATTCTAGACCCAATTCAAGCATAATTGCAACATGTTATTATTTTATATGTTTACTTTTGATATTTAGTTGAAATACTTTCAACAGTATGAAGTTGAATGAGGAAGTATAAAAAACATCATATTGGATAAGGTGAAGGTGATGTGGTCAGAAGAATTTTAAAGAGATTTGGGGGCAGGTTATGTAGACCATGTATTTCTCTGCCTGCAAAATATAATTTGATTGGCATTAAGAATTATAAGACCAGTGTTAAATGAAAAGCAAATCTGGACTTAGGTTAGCAGTGATTTCATAGAAAAAAGTATTACACTAAGGAGAATGCTCTGAAAATAATATCTGTAAGTATCTCAAGATTTAGATAAAAACGTTTTTTTTTTTTTAGAGAGAGAGGAGAAAGCCAGGCTAGAAAAAACTGGGTACAGAGAAGAAGCCAGTCATGATCAGGTAGGAGGTCAGAGCGTAGTTGTATGCTGAAGCAGCCTATTCTCTGGGAGGGATGGTAGGTTGGCTCAGACTGAGGGTTGGCCCAATTTCAGGGACCTGGGGAAAGGAGGCAAGTTCAAACAAAGATTGAATGAGAAACATTTTGTTCTGATGAATCATTTGGTACCTGCAGTTTGGCCAATCACTTATGAGGCAAAGAATGGAAATTTGCAGGATCTGAACCTAGACTTGCCACAGGTCAACAAGGTAATGTCAGTGAGTCTTATGGATATCACAGGGGGAGGTAGCGCTTTGCAGCAATCAGACTCTAAAGAGTGGGGGCATTTTTTTCACCTATCATAAATTTCCAGTATCACAGGGCTCGGGTACTGTTCAACATTGCCAGTGAAACTCAAACTAAATCTTTATTGTATTAGGACAGTTAAATGCCTAATAAGAAATAGGATTATCCACCAAATTAAAAAACTTGTCATTTCAAACAGACACAAAAAGAAGAGTATAAAATTATCCTTGTATGTACATTGATTTTTAAAACCTTAATATTTTCCATATATTCTATACATGCTTAATAGATATTTTTGGTTTTTAATTAGCTTTTTTACTGAAATATACTATACTTTTTATTTAAAAATGTGTTCAAATCATAAGTGTAGAGCTCTATGAGTTTTCACAAATTGAAAAAACACATTTTACCAAAAACCACATTAAGAAAGGAGCATTAGCAGCACAGCAGAAGCCTTACTGTTGATCATTAGAGGCATGAGGCATGCCTAGTGTATTAGTAAGCATTCTCTAAGGACACAGAACCTACAGGAGATATCTGTAAACAGTAAGAGATTTTATAAAATTGTCTTACATGACCGTGAGGGTGCAAAAGTCCAAATTCCACAGGGGAAGTGGCAACTAGGGGTTCCAATGAAGGTCCTCAATAAGTTCCCCAGGAGAAGCTGGCTGTCTGAAGTAGTGATGGGAATTCTCTCCCTGAAGGCTGAAATCACTTCCCCTTCTAAGGCATTCAACTGATTGAATAAAACATCACTCATTGCTGAAGGCAATCTCCTTAATTACTTGTAGATATAACCAGTCATCTATTCATTCATCTCACAGATGATTAAAGTCCACATAATGCTCTTGATTTAGAATTAGTCCAGTGCTTGTGTCACCAAACAAATGGGCAACATTACTCAGCCAAGTTGACACACTAGCCTAAATATCACAGTATACCCCTTTTCAAATTGGCAGCCATACACATCACATTAAACCTTACTTATTCTCTAAATAATAGCAATAAGATATATATATATATGTACACATATGTGCCTAACAATACTCAACTGTCCTGTGTACTATTGAAATGCACTAAATCTCTCCTGAATAGGGTGCATTCCTTGAGTAATATTCAATTTTAAATGTGTCATCCTTAAATACTATGACTTGAAACTAATATAACTTATGTCATATGATAAGGGGAAAGGTTAGGGAAGAAAACAAGGATAATTGTTTTATATACATATACAAACATAGTAATAAAACAAGGAAAAAATATTCATGACCATTACAATCCTCATGTGTGTAATGGATTGTGGCACTTTGATATTATTTATGAATTCCAAAAAAGATATTGATTATTTTTGTGAACTGGTCTTTTACTCTGTGGGTGATACCCCTTTGATTGTATTAAATTTAGAGGTTTCACTTTTACTTTATTAAATCAAGATTACGGCTTTTTTTGACCATGTCATTAGAGGGTGCAGGGTTGACTCCCTGCCCCCTTGTGCTACATAAAAATATGCTAATCAAGGACATGGAAGTAGATACACAGAAGAAGAACAAATAAGAAAAGAGGCAGCTCATTAGACATGACAGAGGCCCCGGGAAGAGAGACAAGTTTGATAGTCTACAGTTGACTTTGTGAAGAGAACATAGCAGCTGAGCCAAGAATGAAATGAGCCCTGGGGATAAGGGAGAGAGACCAGCCTTATGCCAGCCTTCAACTGAGATCGGAAGAAGCTGGGACCATGGAGCCTTAAGAGGAAGAAAGAAGGCTGAACCTCAGCAGACATTGTCTGCCATCTTGCATCAACACTTACCAACAGACTTTGGGTGATAAAGTACCTCTTATGGTATCTTGAGTTGACTCTTTAGAGCCTTTTGACTGTAAGCTTCTGCCCCAAATAAATACCCTTTATAAAAGCCAACAGATTTCTGGTATTTGGCATCAGCACCTCTTTGGCTGACTAACACACTGGTCATCTGTACAAAGTTTGCATTTATCACTACCTTATTCCACTACCCATTCCATGTTCCCTTTGCCATCAGCAAGCACCTCAGCTGGATGCAGTTCTTTGCCTAGTGGGGTGACCCCAACATTCACTCCTGAAGATTCTGGGCCATTGTTAGTCCTGTTTGGATTGGGATGTTACAATTTCCCATTTATCACAGAGCATGGCAGTACTAAGAGACACCCTAGGGGATCTCCTGCATTCCAGGCAAACTATTCTTTACCTCCGTTGTGAAGGTGCAGTCCTATTTCCCCTTGATAGCCAGGATCAATCAGCCCAGACAGTACAGTAATTCCCATCTTTGCCGTTTGATTCAGATGCATGAGGAGCCAAAAGTGGTCAGATGGCAATCTTAACTTCCAATTCAATGGAATAATTATTGTGTTCTCTGGCGGCAGAAATCCTACTTTTGGAAATAAGACCTTTACACCAGCAGAGCTTAAGGTTACAGGGTCAGGAAGTAAACATTTCCTAGTGGATCAATAGGAGTAATAGTGAATAGTGCCACAACCATTTGCACACCTTGATTCCTGGATCCATGAATCCTGGCTATGGGAGAAAGAGCAACATAGAGAGGACACTGATTTAGAGCAGACACAGCCTCCTGGAGAACGTTGCCCCAAACCTACAAGGTAATGTCAGCTAGTTGGTGGTGTAATTGAGTCTTCAAAAGGCCATTCCACAATTCTACCAATCTAGCTTCTTCAGGATGATGGGCAACAGGGTAAGACCAGTGAATTTCATGAGCAAGTGCCTATTCATAGCATCATTGGCTGTGAATTGGGTTCTTTGATCAAAAACAATGCTGTCTGGAATACCATGGCAATGGATAAGACATTGGATAAGTCCACAGAAGGTAGTTTTGGAAGAAACAGTGCATGTGGGGAAGGCAAACCCATATCTGGTGTATGTCTGTTCCTGTTAGAACAAATCACAGCCCCTTCCATGACGAAAGTGGTCTAATGTAATCAAATTGCCACCTCAGGGAATATTGCCATATTGGGGTTGAGTGTGGGTCCCTACTGCTGACAAATTGGGCCCTAAGCAATGACTGTAGCCAACTTGGCCTTGGTGAGGGCAAATCAATGTTGCTGACCCATGCATAACCTCCATCCCTACTTCCATGGCCACTTTGTTCATGAGCCTATTGGGCAATGACAGGAGTGGCTGGGGAAAGACGCTAGGTGCTACCCACAGAATGCGTCATCTTACCCACTTGATTATTGAAATCTTCCCCTGCTGAAGTCACCCTCTGGTGAACATTCACATGGGAAAAAAATATTTTCCTGTTTTTGCCCACTGAGAAATGTCCATCCACATACCTCTTCCCCAAACTTCTTTGTCACCAGTTTTCCAATCATGTTCCTTCCAAGTCCTTTATAACCCAGCCAAAGCATTGACAACAGCCCATGAATCAGTGTACAAATGCACCTCTAGCCATTTCTCCAGCTAAGCAAAATGAACTACCAGGTGCATTGCTCATAGTTCTGCCCCTTGGGATGATTTCACCCCTGTCCCTCAAGGACATCCCAGAAAGGGGCTGCAGTGCTGCAGCTGTCCACTTTCAAGTGGTATCTGCATATCATGCAGAACCATCTGTACACCAGGCCTAAGTTTTCTTTTCCTCATTCAACTGATTTTATGGAACTCTTCAAGAGGTCATAACTATGAGGTGGGAAAAAAGAGGGTAATGTGTCAGTATTGGTGACCATGGTCATTTGGGCCACTTCCTCATGTAACTTACTTGTGCTTTCAGGACCCATCTGAGCCCAATCTTATATATATCACTTACACTTTATAATGGAGTGCTGCTGTGCATACCCAGCTTCATTGTTTAGTGAGTGAGACAATACCCAGCTCATGATAGGCATCTAACTTCTCATGGTAACTTGGTGGCCCACATTTGTTGAGTCTATGAAGGCCCAGTAGCAGTCAAAAAGCTGTTTGTCAAAAAGAGAGTAGTTATCTGCAAAATATAAGAGGGCTTTGCTCCAAAATCTTAAGGGTTGCTGTTGTGATTCTCCTATACAGGCCTGCTAAAGGCCCCAGATGGCATGTATATTTGCCACTGACACTCCCAGCACCACTGGATCTCCTGGATCATATGGCCCAAGGGGCAGTGCAGCTTGCATAGCAGCCTGGACCTGTCACAGAGCCTCCTCTTGTTATGTCCCCACACAAAACTACCAGCTTTCCTGGTCACTTGGTAAATGGGCCAGAGTAGCACACTCAAATGTGGAATATATTGCCTCCAAAATCAAAAGTGACCAACTAAGCATTCTGCCTCTTTTTTGTCATAGGATTGGCCAGATGCAAAGGCTTATTCTTCACTTTAGAAAGGGTATCTTGACATGTCGCATACCACTGGACACTTAGAAATTTCACCAATGTAGAAGGACCCTGTATTTTTCTTGGATTTATCTCCCATCTTCTCTCATGCAAAAGCCTAACTAATAAGTCTAGAGTAAGTGTTACTTCTTGCTCACTAGGTTCTATCAAAATGATATCATCAATATAATGGATCAGTGTGATGACTTGTGGGAGGGAGACATGATCAACATCCTTACAGACAATATTATGACATAGGCCTGGAGAGTTGATATACCCTGAGGCAGAAGAGTGAAAGTTTATTGCTGGCCATCCCAGCTGACAGCAAACTGTTTCTGGTGGTCCTTATTAACAGCGATTGAGGAAAAAGCATTTTCCAGATCAAAACTGCATAACAGGTATCAAGGGATGAGTTGATTTGCTCAATCAGTGATACCACATCAGAGGCAGCAGCTGTGATTGAGGCCACCACTTGGTTAAGTTTATGATAGTCTCCTGTCATGCCTCAAGATCCATCTATTTTTTTTTGTACAGGCTAAATAGGAGAGCTGAATGGGGATGTGGTGGGAAACATCACACCTGCATCCTTCAAAACCTTGATGGTGGCCCTGATCTTTGCAATCACTCCAGGAATCCAGTATTGCTTTTGATTTACAATTTTTGCTAGGTAGGGAGAGTTCTAGTGGCTTCCACTTGGTGTTTCTTAACATAATAGCCCCTATTCCATAAGTCAGAGATCAAATGTGGGGATTCTTCCAGTTGCTGAGTAAGTATGTTTGTTACAATTAAGCATTTTGTAGCTGGGGAAATAACCACAGAATGGGTCCAGAAACCCACAGAACACACTGTGAAGTGGACTTGAGCTAATACTCCATTGATCACCTGACCTCCATAAGCCCCTACTCTGACTGGTGAATCAGAGTGAACTTTTGGGTCCTGGAATTAATGTCGCTTATGAACCAGCATCTGATAATCTCAGAAATGTCTGTTCATTTCCTTTCCCCAGTTCACAGTTACCCTGGAAAAAGGCCATAGGTCTCCTTGGGGAAAGCTGGGAGGAACATTAACAGCATATATTTTGCAAGTATAACAGAACCTTTCCACAATGGGATACAGCCTTCCCCTCATTCAATGGGCTCTAGGTCTGTAAACTGTCTCAAATCTGGGAATTGATTAAAGGACCATAACACTCTGTTTCTCTAATTCAAGTTAGTGTTTTGTTCACTCAACCTAGAACTCTTCCGCTTATACAGTTCAAGTAGGAATTTAGTAGACTGCCCATTATTTCACTCTAGCTACTCCATGATCTATTAGCCAATGCCACAGCTCTATGTGACTCAGACTCCTTTGATTGCTGCTTTGAGTCTGCCTTTCATTGTGGTAGCCATAACCACCTTGTCTTTGGTGATTGAGTGCTGCTACTTGGTTTCTGCCAGCTCAGAATCCAATCATCCCCATGATGTTTAAGGATTCTAGTTCCATGACAGCAATTCCCATAGTAATATTTGACCTATAGAGAAGAACAACCACAGAGCCCTTATAGGGAAGATGGAGCTAATCTTACAATTTATTCCTCACAGTGTTAGTGAAAGGTGCATCCCCTGGACATTCTTGGGGTAGGTGGGCAGTTCTTAAATGTTGAATCCATCCCAACATCCCAAATTGTCTAAGCCATCTTCAGTATACCAGGATAAATCAAGCTTCTCAACCTCAGATATTCTAGGCCATCTTTTGGTCCATGTTTCAGACAGCTAATAAAACAATCTGTTAGAGCCCTTTGTAACCTCTCAAGCTACAGCATTGAATCTAGAATTTCTGCTGAGTGGGACCATATCAATAAATTCAACCTGATCCAATTTATATTCCTCCCCCCATTATCCCATACATTTAATATCAATTCCTACAATTATTTCCCTGATTTCTCTCCACTCAAATCATAAAACACATGCAGATCTTTTAGAATATCACATACTTCCTCATAAATACCATTTTGTACATCAGCTTTGGGGACTTCTTGAGTCTTTAGTCTAGTTATAGGTCTGGAAGAAAGGAGAGGTGGTGGGAGTGGGTAAGGAGAAGTTTAGAGGTGTCTTGCAAGCTAATTACCTCCGGGCATTCCCTTGTAGTTTCATCTGGTGAGATAGGATTAATCTCTTCAGACAAGTCTTAATGGCAGACTCTCAGGCAAGGCGGAGGTTGCATGATGGTTTCTTCAGGGCAGGGAGAGGTCCAGACTCCTTGGGGAAGGCTGGAGATTGGGCAGTGCATGCTTGAAGTTGGGTGGTACCTGCCTCCTGACAGAGAGGAGATCTGGACTGCTTGGGGTAGGCTGGAGGTGGGGTGATGGAACTTGACCTTGGGTGGTCTCTTCAGGGCAGAACATTACAGGTTTATCTGGCAAAGTCTTCACAGAATTTAGGGTTTCAATATCCCCATGGATATCATCATCAATCTATATGTCTCCATCCCAATTCTTAGGACTCCACTACTTTCCAATCAATACCTCACTTTAACAACAGACGTCTGCAAGGTTGAGATTTTAGTTTCTGTTGTAACTCTGCTACTCATACAATGAGACTCTGAGTCTGTTTTTCAGAGTTCTCAAGTCTGCAGCTGTGGAATTCTTCTGCCCAGAAGAGTTCTTTCTCCCTCCCTTCTTCCCTCCTTTCCTTCATTCCTTCCTTCTTTTTGATTCATTATTTTTTCAATTCTTTATATCAGTGTGTGTTTTTGGTTATTCTTTTATTTTATGGGTTATAATCCAGTGTGCTATATTGTTTCCTTTCTCAAACTATTTAACTTTGCCCATTAGGAGTTCCTTCATTTCGGCTCCAGTGTCCTTTTAAAAAAAAAATTATTTTTTTAAAAAGATACTTAGATTACATAAATGTTACAGAAAAAATACAGGGATTCCCATATGTTCCACCTCCCACATCTCCCACAACATCCCACATAAACATCCTTCATTAGTGTGGCACATTAATTGCAATTGATAAACACATCCTGGGGCTTTGCCATTAAGCATGGACCATAGTTCACATTGTAGAACTCACTCTCTCCCACACAGTTCTGCATGTTATATGATGATATAAATGGCCTATATCTGTCATTGCAATGTCACTCAGGACAATTCCCAAGTCCCAAAAAAGCCCCTGTATTACAACTGCTTTTCCCTCTCCCTGCCCCTAGAGCCTCCAGTTGCCACTGGCTCTACATCAATGTAATTTCTTTCATTGCTTGAACCACAATATGTCTATAGTAGAATACCAGTAAGTCCACCCTAGTCCATAGCACTTCCCCACATCCTGAGAAGTATGGAATGGTGATGTCCACTCCACCTCCAATTGAGAGAAAGGTTATATCCCATGAGGAAGATGGATGGGATTATCCTGCCTGCAGCTGCAGATTCTCTCCATTCCCTGGGATAGCCGTTGTCCATCATTATCTCCCCGCCAGTTTTCCTGAGTGAGTCCAATGAGCTGTAGAGTAGGATTTGCTGCTCCACTGAGGTTCTGGGCCCAGCTGGCTCATGGACAACCCAAAGACTCAAGTCTCTGGACATACACCTACAAACTCCAGCACCAAGTATAGGTTTGAATAGAAGGGACAGATGAACCATGTGCAGGGAAGACATAGTTGATTCCAACTCTGTCACCATCAGGAACACAAACTCCAAAGTAGGGCCCAATGGCAAGGTACCAAACTCTGGAGCTATCTGCACTGACCATAGAACCTGGGTGTCTCCAGAGCCCTCAGGAGCCCCACTATTTGGGATGATATCCACTTTGGAATTGTATGAGATCCTACAGAGGTGTGTGTAAGCTTTACCTCTGAGGAGACATCCTGACTCATTTTGAAGTCTCTTAGCCATATAAACTCATTTGTCTTTACTTTTTCCCCATTTTATTCAAGGTCTTTTTCCAGTCGCATTGCCAGTTGGTGCTTGGTAGCAATCCCTCGATGCCAGGGAAGCTCATCTCCAGGAGTCATGTCCCACACTGGGAAGAAGGTAATGCATTCATATGCTGAGTTTGGCTTAGAGAGAGGCCACATTTTAACAAGTAGGCTCTCAGGAGGCAACCCTTAGGCATCCCATAACAATAGGCTAAGTTTCAATTTCAAGAGCAAAGACTCATAAGGCTAGTCATTAATATTAAGGATCGATCAGTAGATCATCCTCCTTCTTTAGTCACTGCCCCTGCACTTGGGGGACTGTTGCTGCTCCCTTAGAGAATGTGGCAGAGCTCTCCAGGATGGGAATCATCAAGATGTGTCTTGTACCCAAATTAATCTACAGATTTAATGCAATCCCAATAAAAATCAACATTGCATTTTTTAATGAATGGAAAAACTAACTACAAAATTTATTTGGAAGGGTAAGAGGCCCCAAATTGCCAAAGACATATTGAAAAAGAAAAATGAAGTTGGAGGTATCAAACTACCTGACTCTAAAACATACTAAAAAGGTACAGGGCTCAAAACTGCATGGTATTGGCACAAGGATAGACATACTGACCAATGGAACCAAATTGAGAGTTCTGATATAGATCCTTGCATGTACAGTCATCTGATATTTGACAGGACCACCAAGTTCACTCAGTTGGGACAGAATGGCCTCTTAAACAAATGGTGCTTGGAGAATTGGATATGCATATCCAAAAGAGTGAGAGAGGAACACCATCTCACACCTTATACAAAAATCAACTCAAGATGAATCAAAGATCTAAATATAAGAGCCAAGACAATAAATGCCTTGGAAGATAATGTAGGGAAGCATCTATAGGACCTTGTAATAGGAAATGGTTTCATAAACTTCACACCCAAAACACAAGCAGCAAAAGAAAAATAGATTAATGGGATCTCCTCAAAATTAAAAACTTCTGCCCCTCAAAGAACATTATCAAGAAAGTAAAAAGGCAGCTTACCCAATGGGAGAAAATATTTGGCAACCATATATCTGATAGGAGCCTAATACCCTGCATATATAAAGAAATCCTACACCTCAAAAATAAAAAGACAAACAACCCATTTAAGAAATGGGCAAGTGACCTGAAATGACACTTCTCCAAGGAAGAAATACAAATGGCTAAAAAGCACATGAAAAGATGCTCTACATCACTAGCAATTAGGGAAATGCAAATCAAAACTACAAGGAGATACCATCTTACACCCATTAAAATGGCGGCTATTAAAAAAGCAGCAGACTAAAAGTGTTGGAGAGGATGCGGAGCAATGGGAACTCTTATCCACTGCTCATGGGATTGTAGAATGGTATAGCCACTATGGAGAACAGTTTTGTGGTTCCTCAAAAAACTAACTATAAAACTTCCCTATATTCCAGTGATTCCACTGCTGGGTATATACCCTGAAAAACTGAAAGCAAAGACATGAACAGATATATGCACACCAATGTTCATAGCAGCATTGTTCACTATTTCCAGAAGTTGGAATCAATCCAGGTGCCCATCAACCAATGAATGGATAAACAAAATGTGGTACATACATACAATGGAATATTACTCATCTGTAAGAAGGAATAAAGTGCTAACACACGGGATAACATGGATGAATCTTGAGTGAAGCAAGCCTGGCACTGAAGAATGAACAGTACATGACCTCACTGATATGAATTAAGGAAATTGAGCAGTCTCAGAGAGCTATTGTCCTGTGTCCTTTTGACATGCCCACATCCTTTCTCACACACTTCCTTAATTTCTGGCACAAAATTTTCCAGGCTTATTTTATTCTCCTTGCTTCACATCTGGAACCCATCACTTTTCCAAGGAGTCCTGATTCCTTTTCCTGGAGAATGGTATTTAGAAACCAAGATCTGGCTGCTAGAAGTAACAATGGAGAAGGATTTTCTAACATGTATTAGTATTTACACAGTTATTTTGATTTAGCACTGCAGCATCCACTCTAAGTCATTTGATAAAGTTACCTAAGTTAGACTTTTCTTCCTCACCCTTTCAATATACTTACATTATTTATTTTATACAGTTCCAATTTTATTAAATTTTGTGTTACACTTGGTTGCCACCCCCATTCTGGATGATTTTAGTTAAATATTTTGGGGGGATATATAAAACCTTACTGTGGTTCTAAGAGTAACAGATATACATAAAGGTAAACCAGGTAAATATCACCCCTCCACATCCCTACTTAAAGTTCCCATTCATCTCTTGTTTGATTCTCACTCATCTGTTGTAGCAAACCACTGTCTTTAATTTCTACTTTTTCTTCTTGGGTTTCTTTTGTCCCAAATAAGCAGATCTTTTATTTCATCCCCTGCTTCCATACCTGAAAACTAGCAATCTATAGATGCCCTTCATACCTTGCCTCTTTCACTTAGCCTTCAAAATACATAAAGAACACAAATTGATAAAAGCACTTACATTAGCATATAATAAATTTTGCATTGAACAATAAATTAATGCATTGCAAACAAGTTAGTAGGTAAGGAATGGGGAATAATAAAGCAATATTTAATTAAGTATAAGTAGGTATTTGAGGGGAATAAAAAGCAAGCATTAGATTGGGCAAAAATAGCACATGTAAAGATGCTAGCTAAAATTCCCATCATAGCAGTAAATATATAAATATAAATAGCAAATTTCCAAATAATTACAAAGATTGCTAAATTGAAATTTTAAAAAGCAAAACTAGGATGTGCCTTACATATGATGATGTAAAAAGATTGAAAGTAAAGGTTAAAGAAGATATACCAAGGAAGCATTGGCCAACAGAAAGTTGGCTTAGCCTTACTAATATCAAAATAGATTTCTTAACAAAGTTAAGACAGACATTTCATAATGACAAAATATATCATCAACAAGGAAATCATAGTAATCCTGATAAACATAATAAAACATAGGTTGAAAATATGAAGTACAATTAAAAATAAAGTGATAAAATAGACTAATCTACAGTTATAATTGAAGATTTAACCATACCACTCAAGAGTAATTGATTGAAAAAGCATATTAACATAAATGAATAAGGATATATAAGGTATGGATAAGAAAACTAGCAAAACTTTTCTAATACATATATAGAGAAACACTGAACCCAACAAATGCATTCAAAAGTTTTTTCAAGGACATAGAGACCATTTATATTTAATAATAAAGCAAGTACAAATACGTTTGTAAGAGTTTAAAGTGATAAAGGCATTTTACCTGACAGAAACAATATAAAGAATAAATAAAAAACATATAATGGACAAAGTATTAATATTTTTAATACGTAAAAATTTCAAGCATATAGAAATAGAGTTAGAATAATGTCATATATACTCATGTACACATCAAATCAACATTAACAAGTTACAATTTTTAGACAATTTTGCTTTTATCTGTTTTCATCCACAATTTTGCTGTAATTTTAAGAAAAGGAAATCCCAGATATCATGTCATTGCAATCATAAATAATTTAGAATGAAAATTAATGATATTTCTCGATATAACTTATAAGCCTTAGATCATATTTCCCTGCCTTTTTACCTTTGGTTTTATTCAAATCTGGATCCAAATAAGTTCTACACATTGTATTTTGTTCATATGTTTCTTTAGTCCCTATTAATCTATCACAGTGGTAAGCAAACATATTCTGTAAAAGGCTGGATAGTTAAAAATCTTTGTCTCTCTGGCCCCATGGTCTCTGTAGCAATCTCTGAACTCTGCTATTATATCATGAGGGCAGTCATAGACAATCAAATCAAGATGAATGGGAGTGGTTTTGTTCCAATAAAGCTTTATTTACAAAAATAGGCAGCAAGTCAGATTTGGCCCACTGTTTGTGGTTGCCAACTGAAGCCTGGTTTACAGTGGTGTGGGGAGAGAACTTAACCTGCAGAAGCTGATAGGATGTTATGATTTTATAACTACACAAGAAAATAACCCTAAGAGCTTTAAAGTTATAAAGTTAATCAATTCCTTTAGGGAAATCTCTCTTCACCTTTGGTCTCCTTATTCTCAAGTCTTGACCAACTTGTCCTTTATTCCCTTCTGCTTCATTATTGAATCAACTAAATGTTAGCACATTTGAAAATTCTATATATTTGAAAATTTTGTTTTAAGACAGAACATCTTTGTGACTGGATTTTTATATAAATAGAAGATATGTTCAACCTAAAAAACAGGTCTAAAATGTGTTTACTTCAAAGATAGCAGTGACTTAGATATTGTTTGGGTTTCTTTGGGTTTATTTCCAAATATAAACAAAAAAGAATTTTTTTACAAACCATATGCTGATTTAAACTAAAGGAGAGCCTTCAAAAAGAAAAATAAATTCAGCCAATCTCATGAGATAGAAAGGAGCCTCAACACGAGGGCTACAGCTTCTAGCAGGGATATCCTCTGGAACCACTGAGTTCTTTTCACTCTTACTTATCTCAAGATAATATTTACAATAACCAATAATAATGGAATAAGCTTCCCAGCACTCCTGGCCTAACATTCGGGTTCTGGGCAGACTTCCTGGACATCCTAAGCCAGTGCTTACTTGTGCTGGGGACAAGTGGCTCCAGCATCCAAGGCTTTGGATTCCACTTGTGTGGAATGAGGACAATAGTAGAAGATGGAATTAGATAGCACATTCTAAGAGCTTAGCCATTCCTCTTGGATCCTCAGAACTCAGTTAATGGGAGTCTCTGCCACAGCTACTGTCAGAGTTGTGACTGAGGAAAATGCATGCCAAAGGTTCCTGGAGGCAAACTTCACAGAGTCAGAGGATCACTCAGTCAAGAATTTCTCACTGTTACCAATAATTCAGGAACATTTAATACAGAAAGTATTGAGAACAAGTTACCTAATGATAACGTAGCTATGCAAAACTTTATATATTAAAATGTTCTAAAACACATATTTTTGGTGCTTTTAAGGTTCAACTTTTTGAAAACTGTATATTTTCGTAACATAAGCTATAAGGACAAATGAATTTTTTTTCATTTAGCAGGAAGAAAATAGCTAAAATAAAATAAATAAAATATTTATATTGGCTATTGCTGAGGTGTATGCATATAAGTGAATTAAATGTGAATTTTTACTTTTATGTATTCTATAAATTTTATTTATATTCAATTAGAAATGCCCGCAATTAAATATTTTAACAATTTTTTATTATGCATGAGCTACATTTTATTGATGAAACCTTCAAAATAGAGATAAGAAAAAAAATCACTGATAATATGACTGCCTAGAAAAACTACTAACATTTCATTTGGATATTATCAAGCTTATTTATAAAGTTATTTAAAAAACAAAATGGGGAATACTATACAAACTTCTCTAACTTACTTTAATATTTAAATAATTTATTCAGGTCTGTTAGATTGTAACTTACTGACCCTGAGCTCAAGCTATGTGTCCAAACACAGAATGCTCCATTCTGGTCTCTGCTTTTCTCACATCCCCACTGAACCCCAGAATATTCTCCTCCCCAATGGTAAGGCTGTTATCAGAAATTCACCCCTACACTGAGAACAGCAAACATGGTATTTTTCTACCCCATATATTTGCTCCTCTCTCCAACCCTGCCCAACTCTGCCAGTCCAAAAGGTACTCCTCAGATCAGTCAGAGGGGCTGGAGTCTCTCTTCACACCTGCGCCATGCTGGTGACCTAATAAACTCCTGCCTAAATCTTGGTCTGTATCCAAGCCTCTTTAACCTGGGATCTAACATTTTGGTGCTAAAACCTGGGAGGCCTCATTGAGGCAGGTCAAATCTGTAGTGATCCTCCAGGTAAGCCAATTCATTTCTTATTAATTTGGAAACAACTTACTCTGCCCTTCCTGAATTCCCCAAACCCTTAACTCACTCCTTGATCTCAATGGAATTGTTTCACAACCCCTCACAATCCCTCTTTTACCAAACCTTCTAAAAAGCTGCTTGTTCACCCAGCCACTCCCTCCTCTGTTCTCCCTATTTCCATCAAGCTCTGTCAATCTGGAAATCTGGAACACTGAAATTCCTATCATTGCAAACCATCATGGTTCAACTAAAAAATCCTACCCACGTTCCATTAAAACCCCAATATCCTGTCCTGCTTGATACACTGCAGAGTATCAAACCTACAATTACTCACCTCTTACAAGTAAGCTTTTAGCTTACTCCCAAAATTTAAGTCTAAGTGTACTCCTAAAGAATAATAATCCAAAATATATGTATTAAACACCTTTCTATCTGAACTGCTGAATTAGTGATTAACTGCATTTATACTTCTCAAGAAATCCTAACTGGTTGCTGATTACTAATAAAAATGTTTCCAAGAACACGCCTGCATATTATAGGCAACACTAATTCCAGAAAAAATCTTAAAAGCAGTAAAATCAGAGATGTGAAATAATGAAAATCTTAAAAATGGCCCTACTAAAGGAGTAAGAATTATGAGTCAAGTTGATGAACTTTATGTTTCTATTAGTGTGTCTTAACTCTTTTTGTGTTTGTCTGTTTGTTCAGTGTATATTTTCATACGTCCAGATGGTAATATTAAATTGACAAATGAAAATTATTAAAAAAGCTCTATTCAAATGGCCAAAAATTAAAAAAGCATTTATGTTAATAAGTAAATATGGGTACTAATTTGAAATAGTAACAATAGTTATAACAAAATTAAATCATTAGTCTGACAAGTTTGCTTAATTTTGATGATAATTGTATGTTGTAAGAGGTTTGCCTCGAAAAGGTTTCCAAAATAGTGTTAGTAACTTAAGCATGGAAAGTATATAGAATGAGTTTTTATTATTAAAGAAATATGAAAGTAATTTTGTCCTTAGATAAAATGGCTAGTTATTAAGAAAAAATAAAATGTGGCACAAACTTGAATGAATACAGAAAGTATAGAATGTGTGCAGAAAAAGAACTTTTGAGATTAAAGTTGAGAAAGATTTGATAAGTAGCAAATAATATAAAGATGCAAAGTTAAAATTTTGTTCTTTCTCAAAGTTTATTAAATCATTGGTCTGTTTTAGTCAGTGTACAAGGAAAGAAAGAAAGTCTGTTTTATCAAAATATCTTCTTGTACTTCTTTTACATTATAATTTCCTTGGCTGTAAAAAAGAACATAATGTTCAAATCTAATAACTTTTAACATTTTGCTTTCTTAAAATCAAATCTTGAACAGTATCTCTTTATTTCAAACTATTACAAAAGACTTATTCTTTCACCTTGGAAGAAAATAGTATGTGTCACAAAAACAACCTATTATCATAAATTGAAATAACACCATTGCTTTATGCAACAGTCCCAAATATTGGTAGTTTATAATTGTTGCCAGTTATGTCACTATCACTTTGTTTTAAAACTTCCTAAAGCTTTCTTTAGTGTCTCCTCAGGCATGTCAAACCAGCCTGCATTCACCTTCATATGAAAAAGCCAACGGTGGATTTTGCAGTGCTCCCAAAGCTGTGTGCATAGCCCAGTCATCTATCCTGGTCTGATGACAAAGAATCTGCCTGTGTGGGGAGAAACCTGTAGCTATAACTCTATTTCATTATATTAATAATATTATGTTAACCAGTAGTTCTATTTACAGAATAAAAAAAGCACGAGAAAGAATAATATCTTATCTTAAGAGCCTAAAACAGGCAAACAATTGAAACAATCTGCAATGTCCTTCCTACTCTGTCAAAAACTCTTAAGTGCTGTTAAAGTATAATGTTTTTCCACATCACAAATTCCAAAACAATAAACTTTTTGGAGTCAGGGTACTGAGAACCCTGCATCCCTCATTTAACTCAGATGTTAAAATTATTGTATGTGTTAATCAGAAAAAGAACCCCCCCCCCCAATGGGCTGCTTTTAAAACAATAACACAGGCTCAAACAGTGAGGGCAGGAAACTTTAACTTACCCTGTAAATTAGATGTAATCAGCACCAACATTAGCTTTAGGTAGAGTTTGTGGCAGAGCCAACATTCCAAACAAATGCCCTTTGGGTTGTAATCATAATTGTAAAAGGGAAGAAATTACAATACAGCCCCTTAATAAAAAAAAAACAACCTTGTGCAGCATACCACAACCTGTTGCAAATAAAAGGCTTAACCCATTAGTGTCCTGTCACTCTAAAAACTGCCATCCCTATCCAGGGATAGATGGCAGATACTAGAAACAATACAGAAACAATGAAGTGTTGTAAACCACCCTCTGTGAAGAAGAAATCTGTGGAAAAACAACTGAAAAGCCTGCTAGCAGCAACAGGTAACTGTCTATCCTATCCCTGCCCACTCCTCTAATACCCCTCTCAGAACTTTTAAAGCAGATGCCCTCACAAAGATTCAGAACCATACCATCAAAACCTGAGAAGGAGCATCATGGCTACTGAACCCTGTAGCAGCACTTCCAGCTGCCTGTTGCTCGCCAACAGCTCATGGACATCACCCACAAATATTCATTGTACTCACTGTGATGACTGTACATCAGTCCCCTCCCACTCTCAGAAGGGACCGGGTATGCTTTCACTACAGCAAAGACTGCAACGGAATTCTTGTAGCCAGCCAGCTACTATTTGCTGCCTAAAAAATGTAAGTGCCTTATATAAAATGAGAGCCCAAATTAAGTTACCAAGAAATTCTATTTACCAGTCACCTCATGCAGTCTTAAACTGTGAATCAGGATATTAATTGGACTTTTTATTAGAAAAATGAGTAACCTTTTAATGAAACAGCTAAAAGGCAATAAAGAATCTTTACAACAATAAACTAAGTTTAAATTCAGCACTCCAGCTAAAGTGCTGACAACAAAACCAATGCAGGCACTGGAATTATAAGTTAAAGTGCCAGCCACCCTACAACACATAATAAAAGATAAAAATTATTATTGTTGCCTATGCCTCAAATTATAAAAACTGGGGAAAAATAAAATCATTTTAACCACAGGCCTATGCATCCCTACTGGTTGGGAATCTTAAATCCATGAAAAATAAAAATCATTAAAAAACATTGTTATGAAACCACAGTTAATCTAAAGTCTAATATTCCTGCAAAAACCCTATGTGTGTTTATGTAAACTCTTCTTATATCTAAACTGATTTTTAATGTCACTGAATAAAACAAAAAAAAAAATTCTACAAAGAAATAGGAAAATGTATTGTATTAAAAACCTCCTCATAAAACCCCCTACCTGGTACTTTGTTATCTACTAATGAAAAAATTGCTTATATACTGTTAAACCCACCAAATAATGTAATTTCATTGTCAGCCATTAATGTTAAATGTTGAGTATATGTTACCACCACTCTCTTATCCCTCCTAACCCTCATATTAATCTTATTAATCCTTCATCTCAAACTCCTGGAGGCAACTGTATCACAACCCACTCTGGATCTCGTGGTTAATTCCCATCCTCACCCCACTAATAACTCTCCTTCTTCTAATATCAGCAGGACCATATACTTTCCAAGCTATAGCACAGTTCATCCAAACCAGAGACCAGAACATCACCCAGAGTCACATGGACAAACTCCTCCTAATGCATGAAATTCAATACTAGCTGCTAACTGAAAGGTCCAAAGAAAAAACAATAAGAAATCCTAACACCAACCCTTGACAGCAGGGAGCAGCCACAGGATATTGCCACCCCACTCCCTAATCCTCCCTTGTTGTTTTTTCTTATCAGCCAAAAGTTAGGAATGTTAGATTGTAACTTACTGACCCTGAGTTCAAGCTATGTGCCTAAATGCAGAATGCTCCAGCCCCTGCTCTTCTCACACCCCCACCTAACCACATATCATTCTCTCCCAAGGCAATGCCTTAATTGGTGTCTGGAGCTACTGGATGTGTTTCTCTTAAGAGAAAATCTATGGAACATCTTGAATATTTTGGGTCAGGATTCATCTGCACATATGTAATATGTTAAAAAATTATATAACAATCCTGAAAATGATTTATGTAACTTTTTTAGTTTAGCTTTCTCCTTACATCCTGAATTTTAATATTATTTCTTTCTTTTTAAAACATTTCCACACATGGAACTCAGATTATTATTGCCCAGATTTTACTTTTAATATTATGTAACAAGTACTTCTGAATTTAAGTTCTGGCTCCTTTTTTTCTGCCTGATTACATATTTTTATGATATCTGCAAGTCACAAAAATAAATATTTGACTCCATATTGTGTACCAATCAATAAAGTTGAAGAAATTTATTATAACATTTTTTGTGGAAGGAAATAACGCACTTCATACAGTTATTAGAGAATTAAAAATCACATGGGACAGATATATGTGAGAAAAGAGCAGAGCTCAAATGTGCACCCAAGGGGCTAGAAAATTCCTGAGAGAGTGGAGAAAAAATTTTCTGGACTTCTAACATAGAACCTGGTATACTCTGAACATGAACTAAAATATTTTGGAAAATCTGTGTAGTGTTGGGCTCACCTTGTAAAATACTTCAGCAGCAAACCTCCTTCCAGAATTTGGTAATCAGAACTTTGGCTCCTAAAACAGAGATGGCTCCAAAATTACAATCACTGATATTAAAGAAGCTCTTTACAACAGGTTGAGGAGTGCACAGTTTTTGGTTTGTTTCTTTGTTCTTGGGTTAAGTGTGCATCAGATTTGCATGATCCTCAAGTGCCTACCTACAGGGCAAAACTCTTTTCTTGCCCAGGATTCTCCAGAGGGTTGCCTTGACTTCCTTGTTCTGTAAACTATAGATGATGGGATTGAACATGGATGTCACCACTGTATAGAAGAGGCGAGGAGTTTGTCCATTCCTGGAGAATGGCTGGCCTTGAGCCTCAGGTAGGTGATGGATCCTGAGTCATAGAAGAGTGTCACTACCACCAGGTGGGAGGAACAAGTGGAAAGAGCTATATGGAGGCCTTCAGGTGAGGGCATGACCAGCACAGCAGCTAGAATTCTGCTGTAGGAAGCAATGATCAGCAAAAATGGGCTGGATATGCAAAGGATGGCCACGGCAAAAACCACAGCCTCATTATGAGATATATCCCCACAGGCAAGTGCCAGGACACATCGGAGGTCACAGAAGAAATGGCTTATCTCACAAGGGCCACAGAAATCCAAGGAGGAAATATAGTTGGTCTGGCCCAAGGCCAGCAGGCATCCCACTCCCAAGAAACCACTGCCAGGTGGGCACACACCCCACGACTCATTCGTGTTGCATAGTGGAGTGGGGTGCATATGGCCAAATAGTGGTCAAAACCATGGCTGCCAGAAGGCAACACTCACTAATAGCAAAAAATGTGAAGAAGAACATCTGCGTGGCACAACCCTCTCCAGAGATCCCTTGTGCCTCGCTCACGAGACTCTGCAGTATCTTAGGTGTGACGGAGCACGTGTAGCTGATCTCCAAGAGGGACAATGAGGCCAGGAAGAAGTACATGGATGTGTGGAGCCCCGGGCTGGTCCAGATGGTGAGGGCTATGAAGGTGTTACCTGTCAGTGATGTCAGGAATAGGAGCAAGATGAAGGTGAAGAGGAGGGCTCCCTGCTCAGGGACCTCAGAGAAGCGGGCGAAGGCAAAGCCCTTAAGGGACATGCTGTTCTCCTGCCACAAGGAGCAAATGAGGCTCATGGCCTGGAAAAGAGGAAGGTACAGTCATCCCAGGGACTCCTAAGAAGATGGGAAAGTCATTTTCACACTTTTAAAGAGCTCCGGTATGTCAGAAACTGTATAAGATTCACACTTCATTATCTGCAATTACATAATTGAAAAAGTTTTGAAATTACACTCATTTTCATACCTTTTCAAATGAAAGACTCTTAGAAGTTCACTATCTGATTTGGTGTTTACAAAATATACTAATGGTCCAAGCATACAATTAAAATATAATAGTTTTAGCTCAGTTCTCTCTTCATATCCTCCTTTAATAATTTGTCAATTTCTATCAAATTTTTTATATCTTTCATATCTGTTTTTTTCTCTCCTTTTCTGTTGCCACTGATTTTCTTTCTTCACCCATTCAAGCAACAAGTATATATTGATAACAGAGCAATCAGCAGTTACTCTTCTATATCCTGGAATGTAGGCGAGAGAGAAAACAATAATTCTCCCCACATACAACTTACATTTTAGTGAATGAAAACAGAAGATAGACACTCATTCAATAAATAAGTGGTGCATTGCAGCAAATTAAAACTGGAGTCTGTGCTGGTGACTGACCTGTTTAGAGTGGGTGGTCAGAGAGGATGTGCTGGAGAATGAAGCCACTTGAGTTGAGATGGGTTACAAAGAGGCTGAAAATGTTCTAATGCTCTGGTGGCCTGGCAGTGCATATTCTATTTCCTGCCCATGAGCACATATTCTATTTTCTGAGGTCAATTAAGATAAATTTCTTCTCCTCAAATACCTCAAATATGAGTTTTTCTCTCTCAATCCAATGATTACCAATTCTAACCAAAGAGCTCATGTACTTTCTGTGGCTGTACAGCAGTTTGGTTTGTTCTTTGAACCATAACCTTAGATCATGATGTTATATACTGTTTGGTAAAACCCAGCATTGTCGACTCATTGGGTAAATCATCACTCAAAACCCTCCAGCATTTTCATACATGTTATATATATATTAATATGCATCCAGGTCTGAAACACTTATAGTTGCATGAGTTTTGTTCCATATTGTGGGAAATACATCACATGTAACCATATATCTATTTAGCAGTGCTGAGTTACCTAAATTTAGGCATTTCCCATGACTTAGTCCTTTCTAAATGTAGGAGACTCTGATTTAATCATGCACTATTTGTCATACAATTCACAGATTTCATCTTCATTTTCATCTGCATATATGATTGCAATCATTAATTTTTATATTTAAAAAATTAAAAAATCATAATATCTTCCTAGAAAACAATATTTGTTTCATACATTTTAGTTGTGATTAAACATTTTAACATTTATTGAGCAATAATCTCACAGCTAGCAGCAAAGGAAGGCAGAACAAAAATTTTCCTTATAAATAAGGAAATGTATTAACTATGCATTTGAAGCAGGCATATGTAAAAGAAATTTATGCTTTTGAGGATTCTAACTATTAGAAAAAAAGAAACATACAAGATGTATTAAAAAATATCTATAAGAATATATATGTGCGCATATACACATACATCTGTACACACACAACAAAGAATCACAATTCATATACATTCTGAATAGCACAGTGACATTAAGTAGATAGGTCCAATTTAAGAGGTACTTAAACTGTTATTCCTGTTTTCCCATTTGCCCCCTTCCTCATGGGGTCACTATGACAATAAAATGAGTTAATTTCCACAACAATGTACCTGTATTCATGTATACTTACCTGTATATATGTATAGTCACAATAGATTCTGCCTCAGTGTACCCCCCTCAAGGAATTTTCCATCATGCTCCCTAATCATTCCTCCTATTAATTATATTCATCTCTGATTCTTGCTTTATTGTTCTTTAGCTATTACCAAGAGAGCAAAAGCAAAAAATATATACATGCATTAATGCATATACAAACATACAAAAATGCATTCTGAATGTTAAGTCCTAGGAAATACAGTTGTGTTTTACAGATACATTTAATCTACTACTTTAAATATCTACTGAGCTATGCAAAGTCCCAAAAGTTAGGGCTGGGGGGCAAGTCGGTTGATTACAAAACAGTTGAATACGAAATAAATGCTTTGCAAGAATGCATTTGGACCACTGAAAACTTGCTTATATATCTATGAGTCTATTAAACTGATTTACACTTATATTAAAGCACTCAGAAACATTTTCTCTGTATGGAAATTAATTTTAATATTTATATTTCCAATGAACCTACTCAGTTCAGTTAAGCCTTAGGAAAAGAGAGACAATGGCTTGCATATCTTTTTTTTTTCTTTATCCCAAAAGTTTGCTGAAATATTTTGACTCTTCAGTAAGTTTCTGCAGTTATATGGAAAGCTCTGGATTTAGAGGGATTGTCATCCATATGTTAGTTAAATTTACAAATATATATCTTACCCATATGTGTACCTGCCTTTAGGAAGAAGTGCAGCTTCCTCAGTGACACAGAATGGGGGTCTAAGGGATGGAGCCCAGCCAGGAAAGGAGAATGTCTGATGCTTTAACAACTAATTACATCACTAAGATTTCCTTCATGAATCCCATTGAGACTGTCCATGGAAAAAGAAAATGTGGGTTTGGGTCAGGGGATTTAGGGGAATTGGAGGAAAGTACTGGTGGGTGGCACGTGCAGGGTTTGATGGCACATAGGCCAGTCAGTGCATGCTGTCAATCATGTCATATTTGCAGGACTCACAGGATTGTTACCGTAAGCTCAGCTATTTCCAAAAAAGGGCTCACCTGATCTGGCACCACAAAGGAGAACCATGTCTCTAGTGAGAAGGTGATTTATTGTGAATGCACAAGTAAGGAGCTGGGGGGGATCTTCACAAAATAAGTTCAAAGTCAGAATGGGACCGACGGCTTTTATAGGCAAAAAAAAAAAAGGGAAGATGAGAGGAAAGATAAGAAAAAAAAAACCCCACAAGTGATGCTTCCAGGGGTATTGTGAGGAGGGTACATGTGATTTTTCAAGCACGTAAAACTTTTCCTTGGTTTCAGCAGCAAATAAAACATGGTTTAGATACAGTTGTGCAGGTGCAAGGCCTTCATCGCTCCTTTCCCAGAGAACCACTGAGAAATACCTTACTCATGATGTATGAGGGGAAAGTGGATGGATATTTCTTCAGGTGATGAACTCCTTGATTTTCTCTGTGCCATCTCATAACCTAAACACTCAGAGGAGGGCAACTTACCCCATCCTCACTTCTAAGACCCAGCACTGAGAAAACTTTATTGTAATCAGGAGCCTTGTTTGATCTCAAGAAATTTGTTTGTCTCAGGAGAGAGATGCACATCCCTCTTAGCAATGCCCTCAGCTCCAACCAAAACAACAACAAAAAACCACAGCAGTATAGAGGCTGTGATGATTACATGATGATAACCTGAGCCTTCCTGTTCCTGAAAACCTAGGGGACATGAATATAGATAATTTCAACTCTCCTTTGTGTTCTGAATCCTTATCCTTTGCCTGCTCCCACCCCATTCAGGAGATCTCATAATCTTTTCTCATGGAGAGCATCAGGAAACATTTAGACTCTCAGGAGTCATGGTGGACAAGTCTAGCTGCAAGTATTTGCAAGTAGATGTGGAGTGAGGTGCTACAGGCAGCGTCCTAGGAACACAGCTCAGGGATAAGTAAGGCTTTCCATGAATAATTGCTTTAGTACTTAAAGGGCACAAAGGGTCAAAGAGCAGGGGAAGAGATCATATCCTGGCCACTCTGGGGGGTCAACTGATGGGGTTGGTGTCAGTGGATGTCAGCTGTGCACACTCAGGGTCAGAGAGGTGGTGTGACTCAGTGCTCCTGAGCCTGGGGTCTTTATATGACCCCAGTGATGACCACCAGAGTCCACAGCCAAATGAGCACCTTGAACCACTTGTTCTCTCTTTGTGGTTGAAGTTCAGTCAGACCCGCTTTCCATGATACCCAAGGTCTCTCCCAGGCTGAGGAATGGAACATGCTGGAACTTCTGCACAAGGTCAAGCAAGAGGGGAGAAGAGTGGCAAGACAGGGCTGGAAAATGGCCACTGAGGGTGTCCAGGGCTTCCTCAGCAAAATGCTAACACCTAGGAGACATAGCAGTGAATGTGCAAAGGCCAATGATCAACAGTTAAATTTAATGACTCCTGTCTCACAAGTAATTGCCACCACAGGCGTGGACTTAGTGCACTATGAATGCAGTTGAAATGTAGTATTGTAGCCACTCCTGGAATGCTCTAAACTGTCAAAATCAATACTGATTTTTGTTTGAATGAGGCAAATCATTACCAAAAGTGCTTATAAAAACAGCTTAAGTAACTTTCATACCATATTTCATTGATGAAGATTTTTTCTGATTATTCTGTCTCAAAATCCTTTTATAACCAGTTATAAATGATTTTGAAAAGTACCTTTTTTCCCTATCAAAAATAAACACACACAAAAAATGGAGAGTCAAATGTAAATGTTACATAGTGAAAGAACAATGTAAGGTACTAAATTTTATTACTTGAATGGCATAAAGGAAATGGGTATGGTACTGAATGTCCAGTATTAAAATGGTATAAATGTACAGGAGAAAGAGTAGTCAAGAGGTAGGTGTCACTTGGAGAGAAAGATCACCTACTACAGACTTTATAAATGAAAAGGCAAGGATGTCCTCTTTGGAATTCCCCATGAACATATCACTAAAAACTTATGTAATCTGGTTTATACATTTTACTCTTAGTACTTGTAAATCAGAACTTGAATCTTGGATATCACTAAAATGTAGTTCTTGTAATTATCATTCTCTGAATCAGATAGAGAGAAAAGGGGATTTTGATTATGTTAATTAGGATTGGACAAAACAATTAGTCATCTTCTCCAACATTCTCCAGGTCTTTAGTAACTGAATATTGAAAAAAGTACTCAGTTAAAGAACATTCTCCAGCTTCTCTTGCAGCTAAGTGTTTGCTACAATTAATTCTGGTCAATGAGATATAAATTGAAGTATGTTGGGATATGGAGCAGGTCTCTGTACAAGTAGGAAATTGCCTTATTTTTACCCACATCCATCTATACAGCAACCCTAGAACTCAGAGTGAAAGCTGAATTTCTAGTGTACAGATTGCATAATAAGGCAAATGCCAAAGTCAAGGGATATTGGAGCATAATGATAAAGCAAACGAGTCTGGATTCCAGAGAAGTTTGTGGGCAGCACTAGTTTTGTACATTTTTATTTGAGAGATAAAATTTTCTAATTTTTGAAAGATGCTGGTATTTGGGCACTTTGGGTTTTGTTTTGTTTTTTTTTTTTTAAATTATATGTCCTAGAACATAAAGCTTACAGATTGAGGCACAACCTCTCAAGCAGGTGGGTCAATTAAATTGAGGAAAACTAATGGGTTCACCCATACTTTCTATCTTTAATGCAAAAAAGTTACCTCTCCCCATTAGTGAGCCTGATGTACAGAGGGAGTCCTAAAGAAAACAGTCAGTAGCAAGTTGAAGTAACAAAGGAAATTTGTGTTGGAGAAACAGCTGAAATGAGAATGATGAGAAATGATAAGAAAGGCAAATTCCCAGAGCAGTTGAAAATGGTTGTGCAGTTTGTGCAATGCACAAAGTTGTCTAGGTAAGAAAGGTCTGGCTAACAGAAGTGGGTGTTTGTCTTTTAATGTTCAGAACACAGTTCAGGAAACAGTTGCATACTGGAGCCAGCTAACGCCCACTCAAAAATAGCTGTTGTTACATTTTCAGAATGTAACAATTTTATGGACCTTTTGTTGAAACATAAGGAGCTTGAAATCAGACATGGTTGCAGTATTACAACTATGGAACCCAACAAATGCTACAGGTCAGGGCTCCTCTCCTCTCCCTCACTACAAAGACCAGTTTTTAAACAATTACTAGCACACTATTGCTTAGACAGTTTAAGTAGCTTGCCCAAGATATTTACTGAGTTACTTATTGGAGCTGAGATTTACATCAAGATCATCTGTTAAAGTTATCAGTTTGTAGCCAATATCAAACCTCTCCAACATATCAAGTATTTACCAAAACTGTAGGACAATGTAAAATATTTGTTATATTTAGGCACCCATATTCTGTTTTCCTAAAATAATCACCAAATTATTAGTAATATTTATCAAATAATTATGCAAATGCTCAAAATGAAATCAATTCTCTTCCCTCAGGAATGATGGACTAGGTAATTGAAACTAACCATCCCTCTGAGAGCAATTTGAAAGCTGGACAAGTCTTTAATGGTATGGAAGAGCTACCAGAGTAGTTACAAATTATATGACCAAGATTAGGGAGAAGGAGAAAGCTCAGAGTAACTTTGGGGACTTTTACTCTTTGGTACTTGGCATGACAAAAGGTATTGAAGAATGTTAAGAAACAAAGTGGCAGGATTAGGAGGCTCATGATTTGGTGACCCAATACTAGAGTTCTGGGCCCACCAAAGGTGGGGACTGCTGGAACCATCCTTAGCTTTCTCCTTTGGATCTAGAATGTTTTGTGCAATTAAAATAGACCACACTTCACAGGACTGAAGCCAATCTGTAAATCTTCTCATTCCCCAAATGAATTGGGGCAATCTGCAATGAGCATAAAATTAGTCATGACGGTCAATTTATTAAACTTTAAATATTTGTAGAACACTGCAGTGATGTCTCTTTTTTCAATACTGATACATTTATAATTTAATATGCTTCTTCTCTCTTATTTCATGATCAGCTCAGCTAGAGGCCTACAATGTTACTGATATTTGCAAAAAAGACAGTGTTTGCTTTCACTAATATTCAATATTGTTTCTCTATTTTTATTTCATGGATTTTAGTTTCATTGATACATATTAATAAAGCATACAATTCATCCAAGTTGTACAATCAATGGATTAGATATAATCACATAGTTATGTTTTCATCACTTCAATCATTATTAGAGCATTTTTGTTATTTCAATAATAATAAACAAAAAACAAATGAACAACAAACAAAAGATTTTGTGGTGATGAATGCACAACATTGTGATTATACTAAAATCCATTGATTATACACTTTGTATAGATCATATGGTATGTGAATATATCTCAATAGAATTGCTTAATGAGTAAGTAAATGTGCAGGATTAGCCAGAAATAGCAGCGAGTCATTGCACGAATCACTGACGGTTTTGTGTTGTGAAACGCAGAATATGACTTTCAAGTCTGTGAGATTAATTCTACTACCCAAAAGGAAAATATGTATATAGCACCAAAGAAGCTTTTTGACAGTATGGAAGTTGTAGTTTATCTAACTGGGATCCAGATTTGGCTACTTATTGTCACTGAAGAAGTTGACACCAGGAATGAAACTTATTTTTTGAAAAAGTTCATCTGTGACTGAACGGAAAATCAGAGAGCAATGGCAAAATGAAAGTAAAGGAAAAACTATGTACGTTTTAAACATTTAAGAGATTTGAGTATTTTTATAGCAACAGAGCAAAGGATCTCAGAGAGTAACAGTTGAGAGAAAAGATGAAAGAGAGAGGGGAAGACTAAAACTTAAGAATCTAGGTCATTAAAGAAGTAAGAAAAGATGAGAAGTAGAACGTGGCTGGAGGGATTCGTGGAAAAGCATGAGAGGGCACAGCTTTCATGGAGACTGGGGATGGGGAGTTGGACTAAAGAGAAGCCTTTGTAGCTCTTAATGTTCAATTTTTTCTCAGTTAAAGAAAGTACTTGCACCAGTTTCTCAACATGGAACTGAGGTTCATTCTAGAGTTTTCCCTACGTGTCCCCAATTCCCATATATTCTGCCTTCTTCCTGTCCTTGGCCAATTTCCTCCATTTCCTTGCTTACATCAGGCACCATACATAAGGGACAACTTTTCAACACATTCTCAGAGTTCATGTATTGTCAAACTAGAGAAGTGCTGTTAGGGTCATCCACAGCTCTCGTTTGTGTTATTACATTAGTACTTTGCCTGCTTGATATCCTTTCCTCTTCCCAGTCACAATTTACCTTACTATATTTGAATTGTGCCATCATAATAATATAAAAAAATTGTTAACTGAGGTGCAGTGTTTATTTCAACTGAAGTCTCAAAGATCCAGAAGGAACAGTACTTCAGAAGCACATCCAGATTCCAAATGGTGGCAATCAGACTTTTAGGCAAGACTTCAAAGGAAGTGGATTGACAACTGCTTTTGTGCTTATATCAGAAATAATTGATCATATCAGAAAAGTAGGATATGCTATAGTAACAAAAGTAACATTTCTTACTCACTGTATGTCTATTAAGTTTAGGTAGGGGCTATGCCACGTCTCCTCTCAAGATCAATTCCTAACAGAGTTGCCATCAACCCCTGTTTACTAGCAATTGTAGCAGAGGGAAAGCAAGAACTTCACTTTTTGCACCAGCTGTGAATATTCGCCTTGGAATTAGCACAGGTCACATTTACTCACACCTCAATAGCCAAAACTTTTCGTAGGCTCCACCCAGATTTAGAGGGTGTAGAGGGCGAAAGGGGGAAGTGGTGACAAGCTCCATGGAGGATAGTGCTCCATGGAGGAAGAACATATGAATACTTACCTTAGGTTACCCATATTCAGACTGTCAAAAAAGAGAGATGAGATTTGCAAATGGAGGGAAGATTTCTTTGGTGCAGATTTTGTGGGTTTTGTCTCCTCACCTCAAGTCTAGTAAAAGTGATGTAGGACAACTTAGAGAACTTGGAAGGTGTTACTGGGGCTTTGGGAACCAGAGTGAACTGATCTCATAAAACTTGCCTAAAATAACAAGAATATGAGAAATTAATGAAGCTGTTAGCTGTAGAGCATGGTAACACTTGCTGTTGAACTTCTCCCTTAACCCACTGCATAATTTTACAATGACAGTTTCAGAAATTGCCTTTATCAAGCTACACACATAGAAGAACAGGCACAAAGTGGAAAAATTGACATGTATAATTTCACCACTGCCAAGTCCCCGTCTAGAAGGGCTTAAATTGGGGGAGCACAGAATTTTTAACTATAAAAGAAGTGTTACCTTGTGTAAATATTTGCATTAGTGATATAAGAAGATTTTATGACTAGAGTGGGCATTTTTACCCCATAAAAATGACCACATAAGAAAAATTATAAGATTGTAAAGACATAACACAGGGAAACGTATGCAAGAAAAGTGCCACTCTGTGATATGGGCAGGATAGATAAAAGAATAAAATTATTGTTATTTTATTTTAAGAACACCCCATGGGCAATCTCCTTGTTAACATGTGGAGAGATGAATGGCACTGAGCTGTCTTGTGTCAGTCTTTCTACCATGCATGTCACTTGTTAACATAAGGATAAATGAACGTGCACTGAGCTTCCTTGTGCCAGTCTCTCTACCATGCATGTTGCTTGCCTTGTCTCACTTATTCCCCACCTCATGCACTTTGTACACTTATTCCACTCAAAGATTTGGAAACTTTATCTTTCAGAGCCTAAATAGCTTGCCCTGGGATTTAGAACCTAGGTATGTCTTATTGTATAGAGTCCAGTGCCTTATAAAATAAAAGAGGCTCTCTCAGACCTCAGTAGTAATTCCAAACTCATTAGCAAAATGTGAAAATACCTTCCTAATCAGGTCTTCATTTACTCTTCCAAGCTATCTGCTGTTATTCCTTATTGTGACCTCTATCTCTAAGTATAAAAGAGTACTTAGATTTTCTTCAGGATCAATTTGTTTCATGCATTAGATAATTAGCACATGGAAAATGACTTTGCAATACAGACTAGAAGGATTACAGTTAGGTTACCAGGACACATTGTGAAAAAGTTCACACTTAAGCAGGCATTTTATGTAGATATGAAGTAAAGTGAGTGAGACTAAGAAAAAAAAAAAAAAAGAAAAAAGAAACTGTTGCACTTCTACTTATTAGTTAAATATAGAATGAATGAAGGCATGTTGTGGAGTATGAGAGAACAATTAGATCATGTTGATGGTGAAGCTGGAATTCCATCCTTAGTATCTTAGACTTCATTCTGGAAGCATTGGGAGCTACTTAATATCAGAATTCCATAGTCACATTTGAAAGCTAATTCTTGAGGAATAATAAGTCATCGAGGAAAACAGGATCTGAAGAGAAGTGTTTGGAACCTTAAAGAATTAGGCTAGAGCTACCAACACTAACTGTCTCAGTGACTAAGTGGCAAACCCTGAGCCAGCTGTGAAGGTCAATGGTAAATAGAGAGGATATTACATAGTGGAGGATATTCATGGTTGCTCAGTTAAATTTAGCTTTTCAGAACAAAGTTGCCCATGAACCCATTCATGCCCGAGGGCCATAAGTTTGCAAAGTATATTAGGCGTAAGATAGAGTATCTGAAATAAAGCAGTGATTTACATGTGAGATGTAGAGAAAGGTGAGCGATACTACAAATATGACATTTATATTCATATAAAGGTAAGGAAGTCATAAATACATGGAGAGCACACATTTAGAGCTTTATGAAGGAAAGTGGATAGTTGGGTATATTTGAAGATTATTGGGAGAAACTTGAAAATGATTAAAACTGTATGAGAAAAATCATATGGGTAATATTTGTTGAGCTATGGTGAGGTTTGGAACCATTTAAATGAAGTAGAAGAACAATTATTGGGTGTTTGCTATATGTAAGTAACAGGATTTGGACTAAACTCTACCTGGATTTGCAGATTGAATATTCACAACAGCCAGGTAAATTAAAAACTCTTGTTATCACTCTTGTACATGTGAGCAAACTGAGACTTCACACAACACACTCAATTATGTAAGTGTTGCCATAGATAATCATCAGTTCTTAAACAGAATTGTGCTTAGAGCTCATGCCCTTGAACTCAAAAACCTGCCAACCCAAATCAGTGCTTTAGAGCAAAGTTTACAGGTCAAACTGACACTTGTGAAAATCAGTGTGAAGTTCAAAAGAGGGACTGTGGCTCATGTCAGTGTTTCCAGGAAATTAAAAAAGAGAGGAAATTAATACAGACTGAAAAGCACAAGTTGGAAATGTTGGAGGAAGAGGGAAGAATTTGGCGATTTCAATACACAATATTATCTTTCAGAAGTATTGTAGTAATTGTTGATGTTTATTTGGCATTTACCAGTGCCAGACATTGTTTTTTTCAGCAAAATGCATGAATTTGTTTCTTTAATTCTCATTGCAAATTATGAATTTTTTGAACTGAGGAATATATAGGTTAGTTGAAAAAAGAGAATTTTTCACAAATAGCAAATAGAAGAGAAAAATTTAAACAAAGGCAGTTTGGCTCCAGAACCCAAGTGATATTATAATAAAAAGTTCAAGGAAAAAAATGGAGTGACAAATAGTATTGAATACAGGTATTCCAAAGCAGCTCAGGGACTATATGGAATTAGATAATATGATTGTTTAGTGATATAAATATTTTTATTATATATAATTTTTCCTTAGTAGCATTTCAAGTAGATTAATATCTCCACTTAATTACTACAATCGCCCCTACATATTTTCAAGTTTTGTTTTGTTTATATTTTTCTTGAAAGAACAGGGATGTGTACAAAAATGTTTAAAGTAACATTATATCAGGCATGTTTTTTAAAGGAAATGCTACAGTAATTTCCTCACACTAATATATAATTATTCATAAATTGTTTGAAATTTAAGCACTGTTTTAATTCTTGAACTATATATGTAGGCATAGGGGATGTATGAAAAGATTTGTAATACACAGATACACACACTCACAAAGGAATTTCCATGAGCTACATGAGTTGAATCTGAATGTGTTTCATTTTTCAGATCATTTAGCCATATCTATGTTCATAGAGTCAGAGAAGTAAATGACATGCATGTAATATACCTGGGAGTATATATTAAATATCATGTCTCTTTAATACATTTCCAGAAGAGAAAGGTACGGGTTTGTGACTTTTTCTTAGGAATTTTGCTCTCTCCTCAGCAACTTCTTCAGGACTCCTTTCACATTCTTGTTCCTCAGAGTGTATATGAGGAGATTGAGGGTGGGAGTCACAACTGTGCAAAAGTGGGTGAGGAATTTGACCTGGTCATAGGATCACTTTGGTTGGATGGAGCTGGGCCCAAAGAAGAGGGACACAACTATTAGATGGGCGCCACAGGTCCCCAGGCCTTGCACCAAGCTTGGGCTGACTTAAGTTTTACCACTGCTTGAACAATTAGTCCATAGTGGCCAATATCAAGGCCATGGGGAGAAGGAGCAGAAGTAGGAAGACATGAAGAGCTAAACTTCATTCACATGGATGTCAACACATGCCAGCTTGATCATGGTGGGCACCTCACAGAAGAAGTTGTGGAGATGGCAATGCCTACATCAGGGAAGCTGAAGGGTGATGGTACTGTGGATGAGACTGTTTCCCACTCCACTGAGCCACGCTATTCCTGCCAAGACCTTGCAAAATGAAGGGTGCATGAGAGTAGTGTAACTGAGAGGTCTGCACACAGCCACATAGCGGTCAAATGCCATGACAGTAAGAACCCAGTAAGTGGAGCCCAGGGAGAGTGACACAGACCTGTATGTCACAGACTGTGGATGTGGTGGTCTTAGCTGGTCCCTTCTGGTTCCACAGTAGCTGGGGGAAATGCTGGGAGTGAAGAAGAGGTCAAGGAAGGAGAGATTTGTGAGGAAGAAATACATAGGCGTGTGTAGCTTGGAGTCAGGAGACCAGGGTGATGGCTGAGTTGCTAATGAGCATCAGAGCATCTTGAAATCCTACCACAAGAAGGACCACCTCCAGGTGGCTGGTCTGAGCATCCAAGCAAAATAAAATCTCCTCCAGACATCAAATTGATTTTCCCCATTGGCTTACTATGGTAAACAGAAACATGGGCATTGGGAATTCAATTTAGGCAAATATCTTTATTACATTTTACTTATTTGAAGTATAATGAAATCATATTTGAAGTAAACTTCCTGATGAGTTTTTCCTGTGGGTCTTCACAGAGGAAGGAAAATAAGTAATTATAAAGAAGTGTCCTTAAAGAAGGCATTGTTTTGTATCAACATTTTTTCTCAATAAACATTTAACCAACCATCCTTCATTCAAAGGACCTTTCTCTGTTCCCCATTTCCTGATAAATACTTTTGAAAATAATCTACTTACAGTTCAAGAGAAAAACTGTCAGTTTTAGCATCTATGCAATACTCTTATTTGTAGGGAAAAGAGGACCTGAATATTTAGATAATTAATTACTAAATTAGTGAACTTTGTCCTTTATTACAGAAATTAGAGCACAGAAATATTGAGAGAAGTGAATACTGCATCAGAAACATAATTGGGATATACTTCATATCTTCTCTGTGCCTTATACAAGGTAGGTTGTGTTTCTTACAACTAATTATCTGATTATGGAGTGATTGTCATCTATCATGGGCAGGTTTTAGTGTAAGGAAAGCTAAATTGTCTTATAATATTCTTAAACAACTTGTCTATGATTTTTAAATGCTAATTTTATATATCTTAAAATTGGTAGAACGAAGATATTTCTGGTATATTTTCATTAAAATAAGCAAACTAACTCAGACACCCACACATTTACCAAGATAGATAGCAAGAAAATGTATTTGATAACATAAGGAAAAAACTAACCTGCAAACACTCAATATATAAATACACAGTACTGCATTTAGAGAAGTCACGAAAAGGCAAAATATGTCTTGGTCAGCTCATTTTATGTTATTCTGCACAAATAAATAAACAGATTATATAGTCTGCCATACTTTATTTACTCTTTTGTATAGTATCACCTTTGCACCAAATTTACCTGCTGCTAAAATAGTATCTGACAGAATCATTTGCTATAAGAAATAAAGAGTTAAGTTTTAAGCTGTCATTTTTATTCAGGCATGTTTATGTATCATAATTACACATGCATCTTAAATGGAGAGAATTAGATAGAATTTTAAATTCTGGAGCTAAAGGTTCAGATTCCTTTAGCTAATAAAAACTCCTCAGAAAACTTGATAAACATGCTATATAGATTTCCCCATGTTGCTTTTTCCTAATGTTACTTAATGCAAAATGCTAATTTACACAAGATTGATGTGTTTGAGTTTTGTATTTAAAAATCACATTTCAATTAATTCAAATATTCTACTCCTGGGATCATATGTGAGCACAAGAAGTTATTTCCATCACTTCCAGAAAATAGCAAAATTTACATGCTTTGAAATGTAAAATTTATATTAAATGTGAAATTTTTCAGAATGTAATGTCTTCCTGTTTGAATTTATAGTTCCCCAACCTTTATTAAGCAGATATCTTCTAATTAACATTTTTCTAGTTTAGTATCAAATTTAAAAATTACTTAATCTAATATGATCTTAGATTTGGAATCAGCTTGAGAAATCATCTTTTTTTAATGTTCAGATTTGCAAAGGAAAATAGCATTAGTGTCAGTGCTGAAAAGTGTCCTACTCATGTCAGAATCAGACATAAAATCAAAATATGTAAATAGTCTTCCCATAGCTTCCCACTGCAATATCCTAAATTATTTTTAAAACTTGGATTATGAGGAATTATCTGAGGAGGGCCTACCACTACAGTCCCTTCTTTAATTTACATTTTATCCAATTTATTGAAAATAATGTCTGCACTCTGCTATCCAATAGAACTGGCTTATTAATTGAAAGTGAGATTTTGAGGTAATAGCCTTTTCCACAGTTCACATCTGAGAGTTGTGGCTTAATATACCTGAGGAGTATGATCAGAGATTGGGATCTGGAGTTTGAAATGTGTGTGTGTGTGTTTGTGTATGTGTGCACAAAATTTCAAAACAAAAAGATTTAAAAACCATTTTCCCTACCTGATATCTTACAAAATCTGAAATATGAACAACAGCCATCAAGTGCTATTTGTAAGAGGCAAAAATACCTAGAGGAATATCTTTTTCCTTTGGACAAAAGATCAAAAATTTTCTCTCCCCCCCCCCCCCATCCATCATTTGTGATTCTTCTTGTGCTATGAACAATAATGATTTCATTTGAGTTAGATTCATAAAGGTCAGACCTCAGAAAGAAAGGTCTGTAAGAGAGACCAAGTGAGCCATTGATGGAACGGGCTGGGTTGGCTGATGTTGGTCAAGGTACCTGGGCAAAGTGTGGAGGTGAGAAAATAAGGCAGGTGACTCCAGTCCTCCAAATCTCATGCTGCTTCTCCCTTTATAAGTTTCCCAATATATAGAGAAGAAGATAACATTTGACATGACATCAGCACACAGAGTTTCTCTCCTGAAGCCAATGTCACTGCTCAATACCCATGAGTGAAGCTAAATAATTCTTCAGCAATATTCCCTGGAGGGAAACAGATCATAAAAAATGAGAGGTCCTTAGGATACCGAATATCTCAAGATCTTGGGGATCTGTATCTCCAAGTTGCTAATTAATGTGGAGTTGTATAGTGTCCAGAACAAGGTTTTCTCATGCAAAACATGAATGAAGTCATTTCTTAACTGGATATTTTCAGAATCTCCTGCCAGACGGTATTCTAGACCAACTGTCCCACCCATACCAAAACCCCTCAAGTATATCTGTTCTATCTTCAGTTCTGTGGGTGATGAAAAGGAAAAAAGCACTACCTTTGCTATCGGAAGTTACCTATATATTTGGTTTCCATTCTGTAAACAAATATATTCATTAATAAGCATAAACATTTTCCATATCAATAAACATTAACCAAGACTTGGTGATTGAGTAGTGCTTCACTGTGAGGATGCTCCAAATTATTTGAATCAATTCCAAATTATTTGTCATTAATTTTCTTTATAGTTTGACTGTAAATTCAAAACTGTACTGATTAGTAGTTTTATAATGAAATATGAGCACATATTATTATATATTTACTTCTGGATTATGTGTATTATGAGCCACAGATATAACATTGCTATATTTAGAGTTGAAAAATAATCCATCTATTTCTCAATCTTTGCACAAGGCTTCCCCTACCCATTCCTGTTCAGTGATTATATTTGTTTTATGATCTCTTAGGTAGAAAATTAATCATCACCCTAGATTTTTTTAAAGACTCAATAACTATTTTATTCTCTTACTCTGATTATTATTATTATTCTGTTTTCAATAAATGGCACTAGGATGTGCCTAGTACTTTTAAAATTTTTATTTTTAAAGAAACTTTAGATTCCATAAATGATACATTGAAAATATTGGGAGTTCCCATATACTCCACGCCCTCCCCCTCCCACACTCTTCCCCATTAACAACACCTTTCATTAGAATGGTACATTTATTACAACCGTTGAACACATTTTGAAGCATTCTTACTAACCACGGTCTATAGTTTACATTACAGTTTCCACTTTGCACTGCACAATTTTACAGGTTTTGACAAAATATATGATGGCCTGTTATCCATCATTGCAATGTCTTTCAGAACAATTCCAATGACCCCAAACTGTCTCATGTTATACCGATTCTTCCCTATCCCTCCCCTCAGAATCTCTGGTGACCAATGTCTTTATATCAATGTTACAATTTCTTCCATTGCTAGAGTAATAATAATTCTACTTTTGTCTATAGTTGCATTCCCTCCTTATGTTTGTTCATTCCTCAGTCTTGAAGATTTTAGGATGACATCACCCCAGTTTTAATTTGTTTAATAAAACCTTTTCTAATTCCAAGTTTATGCAAGACTTCATCCATATTTTATCCCCATCCCCTTATTAAGATTTATTTTTGCAGTGATTTCTTTACATAGTTAATCTTCTCAGGCATATTTTAGTTAAATGGATGGGTCAGAGATATAATACTACCATGATTGTTAGTGAGTTAGTATTTACCCCATGAAATAATTTGTCATTTCCTCACTAATTTGCAATGCCAGATTTATGACTTTTTATCATTCCAGACACGTATATTTGTATTTCAAAGTTTATGTTTCTTCCAGTGATATGTCCCAAAGAGATATATCCCAAAGATATCCAGTGATTGCATTAATTCATGCAAATTCTCCTCTGCTTTTATTCCTGCTGCTTTTTCAATGGTTTAATTTCACATGACTATTACTTTACAAAACATATATAGGCCCATTTTTCAGAATTGTTATCCATTGACTGTTTCAAAATTGTGTTTGATAGGTGGGATGGTTAGTTTTATTTCAATAGCACTAATCTAGGTGTTGCCATGAAGATATTTTGTAAATACAGTTAGCATCTACATTCAGTTGATTCCAGGGATTGCCATCAGTAACGTGGTGGCCGTTATCCAATCACTAGAAAAGATTAGCAGTAAAATTGACATTTTCCAGAGAAGAAGAAATTCTGCCTCAAGATGGCATCATCAAAGCTGACCTGCCTTCCAGGTTTTTAACGTGCTAGCCCCCACATTTGCATGAGTCAATTTCTTCAAATAAATAAATCTCGTATACGTATCTGTATGATATAGACACATATTCTCTCTCTCTCTCTCTCTCTCTCTCTCTCTCTCTCTCTCTCTCTCT
>JAKSZT010054186.1:515308-525409 GCA_026826555.1 Tolypeutes matacus | reverse complement strand
TCTCTCTCTCTCTCTCTCTCTCTCTCTCTCTCTCTCTCTCTCTCTCTTTCTCTCTCTCCCCTATTGGTTAGTTATCTGGAAAGCCCTACAAATTCAGTAGACTATCCAAAAATTATAATAATGATAACTGTTTCATGACTAAACATGATGATAAATTTTATTTTCAGCTAAATATTATTTCCTTATTGCCTAACTTCCCCCACTGTTCTCTTCGAGACAGTTTTCTCAAAAATTAGTAAAGTATTTTGAATTTCAACGTTATTTGCTGAATGCTTCCTTTCTCTTTTCATCACTTGGAGTTTTGATCTGTTCTAACACTCTTGAATCCTGAAATAAATTTCATGTCACTAAGGCGTATTATTCTTTTATTTAATCTTGAATTTCATATAAAATACTTCCATTATGATTTTGAGGTGACATATATATGGGAGATATCAGACTCTATTTGTATTTTTGATATATTTTGTCAGGCTTCTCTTCAGAGTAATGCTTGTAATAATGAGATATTCCATTTTTTTTTTCAGTTATAAAATTTAATAGAAATTGAGAAGCTACTGTCATAGTAATAATTATAAGTACCTTGGAAGTAAGGTAATAAAGCAGAAAACCTTTGAAAAGAACATTTTAAAATTCAGAAATGTGAATTAGATCATTGCTCTAATCATATAATCATACACTTTTTCATTTACAGGCAATCTAAGTTGTGTCTAGGTGAGTATTCTCTATAAAATATTGAAATTTAATGCTTCTTGTTGAATAACAAGGAGCATCTTTTTATTATTTAAGCCATCTTTATAAGATTCTCATGTAAAGAACAAATTATGAGGTACAACATAAATAAGTCTAAACTGCTCCAAAATCATACACTTAAATGATTGTAAATTCCTCCCAATTTAAACATTAAAAATATGTTTTCCAGAAAATAATATTGTAGCAAATATAATTTGTATTGAAATGTAATTTTTAACTAAACAAGAAATGATAGAATTAAGTTTAAAATTGTTTCTGAGATAAAATAAGAAAAATATGAAATATGTTGAAAAAGGATTGTTTAGAGGAAAAAATTAATGCACCATACAGCTCACAGAAAGTGTGAGCAGACAAATAGACCTCATCTTCCCTGATTTGGGTGAATTAACTTAGTAATTATGCTGAATGTTTTACTTACTTTTTAATTAATTAATTTATTTTTTTTACCTAATCCCGTCTCAAACCTCTGAGGAAATTATCTCCATTTTATAGATGAGGAAACTGAGGCTTAATTGGGTGATTGTCTCCCCAAGCTCAAACTTATCCCCACCTTTAATTTTCAAATTCTATTTACTGAATATTGACTACTTTTACACAGATAGAAAGATAATAATCTGAACAAACAATGATTTTTCTTAATTCTATGTGTGACTACTTATAATTATGATCTCTTAATAAAATAAAATTTAGTTTTCATAAAGCTTTTACTGCAGATTAGAGAAATGTGTATCTTGATGTTATTCACTTTCTTTTTAAATTATGAAATATTTAAAATGCAGAATTAGCAAAAGCCCATGGAGTCACCACCAAATATAATAGAGGTTAGCATTGCTTTGGATGTAAATTTATTTTAAAAATTAAAAAAAGTTCAGATACATGAAAGTACTCTTTGTATCTCTCCAATCCCGCATTCTTGTTACCGAGCAATAGACTTGCTGCCTGATGCACACAGAAGCCAATACAATGACACTAGGATTTTGAGAAAAGAAAGAGACTTATTGTAGGGTCAGCCAGAAAAGAGACAGAAGAAAAGGCTCAAATCTGTCTCCTGAGCTGAGGGAGGAGAAGGATTTTTGAAGAGCTAGAGTGGGGATGGCTTAGGTAGATGGGATGATGTAATGTGGGGGTGGTGTGAGATGAAGGAAGGTCAGAGGCCGGACTGGAGGGAGCCCACAGGAGGGGACATTGCCAGGTCAATGTTGCATAATAAAAAAAAAATGGTGTTTTTAGTATGACAAGTGGGTAGAGATTTAGCAGGACAGATGTCATTAGGTTACTTTAGATAATATCTGCAGAAAGTGCAGGTGTTTGGCTGCAGAAATTTTACAGGAGAGTCTAGGCCTGTTTCTACCGTATCAGTCAGTTTTGTGGTAAGGACAGAAAAGGGGAGTTAGAGCAGCTTGTGGTAAAGGCAGGGGTGGGGTGGGGGAGAGTTTCCAGGGTTTCAATGCCCACTTTGAGTTTTTGGACATTCCTCAATTTTGAGGGATTCAGTGTGGTGACCACTCTGGCAAGTTCATGCTGATTAAGGGCATAGATTAGAATATGAGGAATGGAAGTGCTTGGCTTAGAGCTGAAGTCATTCATGAGTTACTACTTGTCATTCATGGAGGGACTCGTACCTCTGGGTTTCAGGGCTTAACCAGCATAAAAACAGTCTGGAGGTTTTAAATTTCTGAGGAATAAGTTTAGCAAGTAAATTGAAAATTATAGATTTAAGTAAAAGAAGTAAAAGGATCATGATTAGGTAATTTATATGTGAATATAAAATAACCATGTCATATAGGTGTAATAGCTTTTCATAGATTCCTAGGTAAAGCCCACTGAGTGGATACTCATTCTGTGTAGCCATGTGGCTTGCTTTGGTATCTGGATATTCCTAGGATTGTTGCTTAAGGCTTTGTATATTGTGGCAGTTTGTGATATCTGGCTGAGACCTGTATAAGAGTAACTTCCAGAATGACTTCTGACTTTATTTGAAATGCCTTAGCCATAGATTTTCTGTTTTGTTTTATTGCCTTTAATATTGCCACCTTTGATTAAGGTTTTTCTCTGAAAGAATTGCTGATCAACATTTGGGTATTGATCCTTTAGCACCAGGGAGGTTCACCCTAGGAGTTATGTCCCAAGTAGGAGGGAAGGTAGTGAGTTTATTTGCAGAGTTTGGCTTAGAAAGAGACCACATTAGAGCAACAAGGACATTTTCAGGAGGTGACTCTTAGGCATTTATTATTACTAGGATTAGTTTCATCATTATAGAAATCAGTTTTATAAGTGCAAACCTTCAGATCAAAGGCTTAGCTAATTAGTGTCTTTCCTTTTATGAGGCAAGGATCATATATTCTAGAGTTTATTTTCCTAGATCCCCCTGTTATTAGTTCAAATGAGGATAATATATGTTTTTGTAAAAGAGTGGATCTTAGATTTAGACTTTGCAAAGTTCCTTGATTACAGGTTCAGTAAATTGGGAGTCCTTATTCTGTGAAAGAATAGCAGGGATTCCCCAGTAGAGGAAGTCTAATAATTGTTTAGCTACTGTGCAGGAAAGAAAAGCATCTATCCATCCAGGAAACATACATATAAAAACAAGAACATATTCATATTTCATTAAAATATGTAGCTGTATAAAGCCCATTTGAAGATGTTTCAATGGCCCTGTCAGTTGAGGCAACAGACCCTGTCCCACTTTTAAACTCTTACCAGGGTTATTTTAATTGACAGGTAGAACATAATTTATATACTTGCCTTGCTTCTCATTTGAAATCCTTTTCTGCTGAAGATGAAACTCTAATCTGTAGCTGAATGTGCACGCTTTCAAAGAAGCAACAAACTAAAACAATGTAGCTGCCAAGGAAATTTGGTTGTTTCTGTGGCATGTGACTTTTTTTAAAAGAATAACTGAAATTATGACCAATAGCACTATGATGTTCTCTAATACCATGCACATAATCAAGACATAATATGGATAGTGAGAACATTTTTAAATCTTTAGGAATTTTATTCAATCTCTAAATGTTTATATGAATAACTGTTCACCCATACAAGCCAACCAACAGAAGGTTAGACCATCCCTTTTAATTTTTATAATATTTCCCATGTAAATCATAATATATCAAATGAACTTAACTATTCCCAACACTTTTTTCTAACAAGATGAAAGATCAAATGCTTTTCAATAATTAGAAATGAAAAAGATAACTTTTAGCATTTGATTTTGGGAAGGCAAAATGCCAGAAGTTGCCAGGTTTTAACATTATATCGAAGAGGAAAATAGATTACTGTGAAACAATATTTGGTTCCCTATTTAACCAAAGTGATAATAAAAGAGTAAATAAGAGTTAATATGATTTTAAGAAAATACTTAGTTCTTTTAAAAGTGAGAAGACTTGTGTAGAATTCCCATACCACAACCCTTCACCAACACATCACACACCGTTGTGGAACATTTATTACAGATTATGAGATAATACCATCAGCCTATTACCACTAACTATGGTCCATAGCATACATTTGGCATATGTTTTCCATAATCCCTATTATTAACACAGTACATCTTTGGCATTGATACAAGAATATTACAGTATTGCTGTTCACTATACTCCACAGTTTGTTGATTGTATTTTCCCATTCTTTTCCACATTCTCACCACCCTGCAATAGCTACATACATCCATTCTAGTTCACAGAAGGACATTCTTGCATTTGTACTATAAACTACAATTCTCATCCACCTCTGTTTCATAAGTTCACAACTTCTTTAAAAAATATTTTTTTTTGAAAAGAGGAAGACTTGTTTTCTAAAACATTAAAGGATGGTAAGATTAATATAAACATCAAGGGGGATATTATTTTGATATTGCATAGAATCTTTGTCTCTTAGAATAATCAGATGGTTAAGAAAAACTTTTCATAACCTCTCATTAAAAACAGATGAATAATTTAAGAAACTTTATTATTTTAACAGACAGAAAACAGAACTCTAGTTTTGTGTGAATATATTGTTTGATATGAAAGCTCTTAAAATATTGTGAATAAGCTTATTACATTTTAGTCAGCATTGACCATAATAAATAAAATTCATTTCTATAAACCTTTTATAACTTTCTATATCGATAAAGGTTTTGTCTAACATATTTCTGCTTCTCATTTTGGGAAAAGCAATCATTTTACTTTAAGACAAAACTACATTCCTTTTCAAAGCATAGCTTGTATACTGTACATACCTGCCTACCTTAACTTATCAAAAAGTTATATATTTTTTGGTCTCACTCTCCCGTTTATACCTCACTTTTAGCACCTGGTCTTACACCCCTCAAATACACTATCAATGCATAAATTCTTGTTTCTGGCTCTGCTTCATAGAAGACACAGCCTTAGATAGGTGTTTTCTCAAGTCTTTATTTTAGGCCTTGTATCTCCAGCTCAAATATTCTACTCTTTTAAATTTGTTTTTGTCTTTGATCAATGATAAACATTTCAAGTAGTATTGTATTAGTATCACTAATTTACAGGAGAAGTCTTTCATTATCTGGGATGTTACTTCATTTACCCAATGTCAGGAAATTAAGGGGTGTTCCAGGAAATTTAAGTTCTACTCATTTCACCCTCTTTAAATTAAGCCTTATTTTTTAAAAACATTCAACAATTTAAGCCATTTTATTGCTTAATGACAAATAAAGACAGGACCAGCATGCCTGTCAAATAATTTTACCCCCTGTTGGCACTAGAGTTGAAAGAACATCTAGAAGGAGTTATTTGAAATAATCTACGTACCTATATTTTTCTACTTGTGTGCAGTCAAGTACCTCAACAGACAATGTTTTTGTATATGCAGCCCCATTATATGAATATCTTTATAATCAAATTAAATGCATAAAACTCTGTATATATATTTATCTCCTTTATAAAATACAAAGAGAAATAATGAAGCTTGAAAATAAATGTGATGTCAATGTAGCTTCATTCCTTTGTGATATGAATGTTGCTTTTAAGAATTTCTGAAGAGTTAATGAATTTGTGATTCTATCCCTTCTTTTTACTTAATATCACAGTACACTTCCTTCTTTTCATTGCCTCTTTCTCAGCTGTCTAGAGATCAGTTCTTAGATCCTTAGGAATTGTGTTTAACTCCATGCATGTATACATGTATATGTGCATGTCAGCACAAATATGAAAACACACAGAAATTAACTAACAAAAAATGTGCAATATAGATATATTTCTTTTTTACATATAATAAACTTTATTTTTAAAGAAGCTTTAGAATACAGAAAAGTTACATAGAAAGTATAGGGCATTCCCATATACCCCACTGTCCTCCCACATTTTCCCCCATTAATAACATCTTACATTAGTGCAGTACATTTTTTACAACTGATGAACAAATACTGAAGCATTGCTACTAACCGATTATGGTTACATTCTGTTTTATACTTTGCACTGTACAGTTTTATAGGTTCTGACAAAATTTTTAATGGCCTGCTGCATCATTGCAATGTCATATTCCTTTTGTTCCTTTTCGCTTCTCTTCTCATTCTGGGAAACCCATGATATGTATGCTTGCACTTCTCTTGCTGTTGTTCAGTTCCCCGAGAATTTGTTAAATTTTTTCCATTCTTTTCATCTCTTCTTTTGCATGTCCACCTTCAGAGGCCATTTCTTCAGGCTCACCAATCCTTTTCTGCTTCCTCAAATCTGCTATTATATGATTCCAGTGTATTTTAATTTCATGTATTGCACCTTTCATTCCCATAAGATGGGCTATATTTCTTTGTATGCTTTCAAATTCTTCTTTATGCTCATCCAATGTCTTCTTAATATCCTTAATCTCTTTAGCCATCTCATTGAATTTATTAAGGGGAATTGTTTGAATATCTATAAAAGTCTCAACTCCTTTATGTCACCTGGAGGCTTATCTTGTTTCTTTAACAGGGCCATATCTTCCTGTTTCTTGGTGTGGATTGTAATTTTTTATGTGTCTTGGCATCTGGCTTACTAGAATGTATTTATTTTGAGTGCAGTTTTTCTCTTTAATTTAGGGCTTTCTTGCCTTGCTGGTTGTGTAGTAGGATCCAAGGATATAGTTGGTACTGCAATCTGTGGAGGCTCAAGCTGCCCTCATTGCCCCCAGGGACTGGTGAAGCTTCTCCCACCTTTCACCTTTGCCAGGGATAGGGACAGAGCCACAGCCATGTGTAACAATCCAAGTTGTGCAGGCATAGACTCTAGTTGCCCAGAGACTGGTGAAGCTTCAAGCCTCTTTCTCCCCTCCCTTGGGCATGGATGGAGCTGCAGGTATGGGCAGCAGTCTATTCCTGTGGATCCAAAATGACTGCAGTTGTCCTGGTTGACTTCTGACTATTAAGTCTGTGCCAAGCAAATGTATTTGCAGCTACCGGGAATGCCTGGTGGAGGACCTGCAGCCGCCTCCCTTCCCTAGGCTAGGGTGAAAGATGCCATTCCCTACTGTCACTGTGATTTTCTATCAGACTTGTTTCCCCTCATGCGAGGGGCAGAGTCAAAATGGTGGCTACTGGACTCTTTTTGACTTGGACAGGTTAAAACTTTAGCTGTTCTTAGGGTTATACTTTAGTCATCCAATTTTACTAATCAGTAGGTGAAATCGGTGGCCAATCATCTCTTCCTCCCCAGTTTTGGGGAAATGGAGCATCTAATTCCAGCCAAAGAATAGCTCCTGAGGTGGCTTGCACCACCAGAGTAGAATGATCACCAGCCTCTGCAGTGTGGCCTGTACTTTCCTGGGGAGGTTGGCGTGAGTCCCCCAAGCTTCCTAAATGCCAAAGGTGGGGCTGGGGCTTATGCTACAGCTACAATCTGATCTGGATGAAAAGAAGCCAGTCCTTACCAGCACTGTGATTTTCAGTCTGACCTGCTTCTCCTCATGACAGGAGTGGAGTTAAGATGGTAGCTACCACCCTCTTTCTGACTTGGTCAAGGTTCAAAGTTTAGCTGTTCTTAGGATTATATTTTAGCCTGCCAAATTTACTAATCAGCAGCTGAAGTTGGTGCTCAACCATCTCTTCCTCCCCCATTTTTGGAAGTGGAGCTCCCAATTCCAGCTGTAGAATAGCTCCCAGGGCAGCTTGTGTCACCAATGGAGGATGGGAACTGAACTCTAGGGTGTGGAGTGCTCTACCTATGAATTGTCTCTGCAGCTGGGCATTCTCCTCCTTCAATTCTTTCAGGTATGTTGCAGGATGCTCTTCTGGTCTCCTGGAGCTCCTCAACAGGTGTTTTAGTTAGCTCTGAGTGATTAGTAACTGCCCTGTAGCACGAGCTGACTCTAGGAACTCCTTACTCTGCCATCTTTTTGCTAGTTGTCACAATATATATATTTTTAAATGACACTTTTAAGAAGCTATCAAGACAGTATTGGCAGTTTTAATAGCATATACAATGGAAAGTAGGTTTTGCAAAGTTCACTAGGAGTAGAAATGAAGGAAGTTCTCAGGTTCTGGAATTTTAACTGCCCTTCTGTTATGGAAGATTTCCAGCAGGAATGCAAGTGCTTGTATATGTTCAGAAGGTGTCTGCAATTGTCTGCATTACTGTGCAAATGGAAGCACAAGCCTTTGTGGTTCTTCTCTCTCCAGAGACCAGTGTCCCTCTCTAATACAGTAATGAGAAGTTGCCTGAGAAGGAGAGCTCCAGAGAAGTGTTCTGAACACCATCCATCTGAAGGTAGATTGAGCCAAGAGATTGCAGAAGAGAATTTGAGCTAACAGGGTACCCACACATGGTCCTTCAACTGCCTGTCATCAAATTGTGACCATAACTGAACTTTTCACCAATGTTACCAATATCTTCTGCACCTAATTTTCCTTCTTCCTGGAAGGTAGGATTTAAGTTATCATATAATGACTATAATGGGAATTTTGCTTTAAGGGTTGAGGAAATCCAGAGTTGAGCTCCTATTTCCAATAAACAGAAGCAGCTTTTCTTATATAACCAACATTTTTCTGTATTCATAGTCATGGAAAATTTAACTACTTTCTCATCTTTGAAGACATAAATCCTTTTATCCTCATTTTGATTAACAGGATAGTGAAAGAAGAGGCAGAACTTCTGCTTGGATCTCCTTAGAAAATATTGGTTATTTTTTGGCCACAGAAATCCATCTAGCAAAGAATTGTGACCATGTAAAGGTACATCAGAAAAGTGTGTGTGTCCGTGGTCTCCCTTCCAGTCAACATCCAATCTTCAACAGCACTTTCCTGTAAAGAAGAGGAAATTGTGCCTGCTAAAGTTTATGTTGATTCTGGTATATTGCAGCATCCAGGGATTTTATTTTACCGCCAAAATACTTAGACAAAAGGAAATGTGACCAGCAGTGTAAGTTTCCTTTATTATTATAACTCCAGAAAAGGTTTATCCTCCACTCAGAACACATAATAGTCAATTTGGCAAGTTTCAGAATTTCATTATTACCACCAATGTTAAAGAAAATACACCACATATACTAGTCAGCCAAGTGGTGCTGATGCAAAATACCAGAAGTCGATTGGTTTTTATAAAGGCTATTTATTTGGGGTAGAAGCTTACAGTTACTAGGCCACAAACATAAGTTACTTCCCTCATTAAAGCCTATTGCCACAGGTTGGGGCAAGATGGCTTCTGACATCTGTGAGGGTTCAGACATGCTGGGTTCCTCTCTTCCTGGGGCTTGTTTCTTTCCGGGCTCAGCTGCTCTGCTTTCTCCAAAAGGTCAGTTGTAGATTATCAGGCTCTCTAGACTTTGTTTCTCTCCCCACAGCTTGTTTCTATCTGGGTTCAGTGGCTCTGCATTCTCCCATGTGTTTGCTTCCAGGACTCTAGCTCAAAACTCCCAACTCTGTCCTTTGCTATGACTCTTCTCTGTAAGTAGCTGCACCTTGGTAGGCAGGGACTCAATGTCCTACTGACATGGCCCAATCAAAGTCCTAATCATAATTTAATTCATTACAGGTGATGCCTCTGACAGACTAGTTTACAAACATAATCCAATAACTATTTTGGAATTCATAAACAATTCCAAACTGCTACACCACATAATCTCTTTAAGCTACACTCTGAAAAAATTGCCTAAGACCAGGCCTCAGATTCATACAAGAGAGTTTTGTTTTTGTTTGCTATTTAGGATTTGAGGGCAAATAAGTGATTTCCAGTGAAGAGGGTTTTTTTGTTAGCTTATTTATCTTTGCAAGAAGTTGTTTAGACTTGGATCACATAAAGTCAACATGTTCAAGTGATATTGGGAACACCATAATTAAACATTCAGAAGAACAACTTCCATAACACATTTTTTATTTTAAAAAAGATTTATAAAAGCATATAATTCATACATGAACATACA